>BGNK01003049.1:55447-72044 GCA_003297005.1 Symbiodinium sp. clade A Y106 | reverse complement strand
TTCCGAGCAACATCAGCCCCAACCCTATCCTTGTCATTCGCAGTTATGTCAAAGGTGGCCGTAATATTCGCCTTAACAGCAGCCCCAAGGTCATCTATAGTAATCTTTATACCACCCATCATCTGACCCCAATGCTTCTTTTGTGAATTTGCAACCATAATCAGCTGGAAGAAATCGTAGTGGTAGCTGTGAGAACCCTGAAATCCTGGGTCCTGGTCTGTGTTAAAGTTGCGATACTAGCTTTCTATTGACACCAAAACTGATCCGAATNCCATAATCAGCTGGAAGAAATCGTAGTGGTAGCTGTGAGAACCCTGAAATCCTGGGTCCTGGTCTGTGTTAAAGTTGCGATACTAGCTTTCTATTGACACCAAAACTGATCCGAATAATTTCCGGGTTATTACCCGGTCTATTGTATAGTACTGATGCTAAGCGGACTCGAATCGCAATAGTGATGACACTGGAAGCTTATATTGACAGCACTAGTTCGTAACGCGGGCAAACAACACATGAAATGCACACTCTTTGCTAGGAAAAGCTTGGTCTTGGAGTGAAATACCGAGATTTCTCAGGAAAAAGGTGGTTTTGGCGTGAAAAACCAACTTTTTCCTAGGAAANTCTTTGCTAGGAAAAGCTTGGTCTTGGAGTGAAATACCGAGATTTCTCAGGAAAAAGGTGGTTTTGGCGTGAAAAACCAACTTTTTCCTAGGAAAAAGATGGTTTTGGGAAGGAAAACCGACTGTTTCCTAGGGAAAACAAAAAAAAACCAAAAAACACTATGCGGCCAGACACCAAAAAGATGGTTTTTTGGTTTTCCCTAGGAAAAAGATGGTTTTGGACAGGAAAACCAATTTTTTCCTAGGAAAAAGTTGGTTTTCCTGTCCAAAACCATCTTTTTCCTACTGTAGGGAAAACCAAAAAAACAATTTTTTTGGTGTCTGGCCAAAGGTAGCCCAAGAACTATTGAAGCTATTGAAACCCTGCCCACCCTCATCCCGTACCTTTCCAAACTATTGAAACTATTGAAACCCCCCCCACTTCCTGCCCCTCCCGTGATCACTCAAGCGCAGGCCTGTGCCGCCTTTCCGGCGCCGTTAAAGTAAAGACGCCGGTTCAGCCGAATCAAAGGGAAATTACCCTTATTTGTTCGTTTCTGAAAACCGTACTTTTCCCTTTGCACTTTTCGGATTTCCCTTTCGATTCCCTTTCGAGTTTGGCTGGCTTCCTTGTTATCCATTCAAAATTCCCCTAATTTCCCTTAAAGGGTCGTCGATTTCCCTTACCGTTTCCCCTAAACCGTCATTGATTTTCCCTTTACATTTTCCCTCAGCTGTACAAAAAAATCCCTCTATTTCCCTTTATGAATTGCCTCAATCTTATCGGTTGACGGAAATCACAGAACGTTGTGATTCCTTTATCTTTATAATCTTTGTGAAGTCCCTAGCCCAGACTGGCCGTTTGCACCATTGACCGTCGCAGGGGTTTGGGGCAGGTCCAAAATCGATATGGGGTGTGGCGCCACCAAAATGTATCTTTTTAGATTTTCTGCTCAGAAACCCATGAAAGCCAGTCACGGCAGATCCAACAACAGTGAACAAGAGAGCATTTCTGCATGCCGTTGATTTGTGTTCAACGGTTTCAAGGAAAACCGAATCGAAGCCAATTTGGTTTCCAGACATGAGCAAAACTCGACAACCAGCCTATCCAAGAAACATTATTTTCAAGAAAACGAAATGCGCCTACGCCATGCAGGAAATTGAAACTTCGAATGGCAAACATTCCATCCGTCAATGATTGCCTTCCAGAAAAGCAGCATAATGTCCTACCCGGCCCCATGCGGAAGTTCCATCCCGCGCGTTTCGGCAAAACAGGAAAACCGCATCACTTCCACAAAGCATTCGAGCCAAGATCTCAAGTGTCCTACTTGGCATGCATGAAAAACTGGTTTGCACTTGCTCAAGTTAGAGCTGGTTCTTCATGTCATGTTGTTGCGTGTTTCTGGAAACATTGCGAATCCTAAACACGAAGAGCCTGACACATGCCAAAAAGGAGTGGGTCACAAAACTGGTTGACTCGATGTTCTTGGAAAAGTGTTCCGGAAATGATAAATACATGCAGCATCATGTCAGTTTCGTTCATGGCAACATGGGTTTCAAACTGCTCGCATCGTGAACGTGCGAACCTCAAGGCTGCTATCGTAGTCGGAAAGTCGGAGTGTCTGAGAATTAAAGAACCGAAGACTCGGAGAGCAGAGAGTGGGAGAGTGGCAGGAAGTGCTGAGACGGGGTACAATGTCATGCCTGAAAACGTTTGGTTTCCCACAGGCTCTGCCGCTTTGCAAGCCTCTCATCACCACACTTGCTGCTGGAGCCGAGGCTCCGGCGTGGCTGAATTCGCAGGNATGTCATGCCTGAAAACGTTTGGTTTCCCACAGGCTCTGCCGCTTTGCAAGCCTCTCATCACCACACTTGCTGCTGGAGCCGAGGCTCCGGCGTGGCTGAATTCGCAGGGTGGACTTCTCTTCATATTTAGTACTACAACGGGGTCCTTAGGCAATTTGGGCTACCCAACCTCTGGCTGGAGGCCAAAGACACCATTTGCACAGAATGCTTGCAAAGCTCGGAAAAGCAAGGTTTCACTGGAAATGTGTGAGATTGCCTTTAGAACTAAGCTGTCTTTCAGGGATGCATCGATTTCTGCAGTGTTCGTGGTCACTGGAGCTTTTCGAGGCTTCAAGTGGTCTCTGGGGCTTCCCCGCCGCCGCACTGGATTCCAGCCTGAATGCCGGAGAAATGGATTCGAGGGGACTTGGGAGAAGGCCTCGGCCCATGCTCCATTGGCCCAAACAAGCCCAGTTTCGAGGGAAACGGCCCCCAAAATCAGCCTGCAAACGCCCTCCCCAAGGCCAAAGGAAGCCAGATTTCGAGGGAGACGGCCTGCAAATATTTCCCAGCTTTTGCGGGCACAGGTAGCCCACCATGCCTGGGACTGGCCTCAAAGCAGGCCCCTTTAGATTGCGAGCATCTTTAAACTGCTCAACTCGGAAGTGCCTGCCATCATGAAAAATTCTAAAAACACAAAAACAATCGTAAACTTTCAAAACTGCAATGAAAAGCAAAAAAAGCTGCAAAACTGTCCAAAACAAGCTGTGTCTGCGATTTCGTGCTCACCATGCCAAGATGCAAGGGGTTCGATGTTGCAACTGTTCCAAGTGAGTTCCATGCCATGTGCTCTCTGCAAACCAGGCCCAATTCAAAACTCAGCACTGGCATCACACAGAGGATGCACAGCCGGCTACCCGGTTTTGCCCTCCACACTCGAGGACTCAAACTATTTGCCGATCTACCAGATGCAGAGTGCTGCAACTTCTTAGATTATAGGCCCTACGGGGCAGGAACATACAGACCTAGCTGAGACGGCCCAATTGTGGTCGTGCGCCACAGAGCGCCGGGTGATTCCCGCTCCAATCAATGCATTGCGACTTCGGACGCCCGCAGCGAGGGTGATGATGATATTATTACTATATTTAATTACCATTATTACTATTCTTATTGTTAGTATCATTGACAACTCCCCCATCACCCTAAGCCCCAAGATGACTCAAAGGCATGGCTTCCTTCGACTTACCCAGGATTCTATTCCGAATTCCGAAGTTCTTGCAGGTCTTGGGATTGCTTGAAAAACGAGGGCAGGATTCCACGATGGGATCTGTGCTGCAAACGTTTGATTCGGTAATTAATGCATCTACTCAATGAATGCGTGACGTGTTCACCATGTGCATGTGCTACCTACGTCCTTCGACCCGCATTCGCCAGGGCCCAACCCCACGAAAGCCTAAACATAACAAAACACGTCAGACCCTACAATCAACCCCACATCTAAAAGCCCTACGCAACCAAACCAAAACAGAAACAAGCAACTCAAAGCTGTACGTGGACCCGTTCAGCAAAGATTTCGGCTATAGCAGAACCGTTATACCTTTGCCTAAGACCTTACTAGCTGAATTCCACAGCCGTTAGCAGCTGAAGCCCTTTAAAGCCCCGGTAAAACCTGAACCGAAGCTCATTGTGACACTCAAAGACAATTTCGGGCATTGTGTGCAGGCATGCACTTACATGTGCAAGCACTGGTTTACCATCCCACACAAGGCTTGCTTGCATCACTTGCCCACCTGCTTCGGCGAACAAACCTGCGTATCTACCTACCTAAACGTTTCTGACCGAAGTAGGCATACCTATGCATGCTGGCTTCAGTATTTGGCTGTCGCCCTAGCCAGGCCCCGTTACAAAAGGCAGAGGACAGATATAGACGTCTGGGAACAAAAAGATGCAGGGCTCATGATGTTAAAGAGTTATCATCATTGGGCTATACTGGGAAAGCTCCCCCTCACTCCAGGGTGGCGGTCAAGGCGGTTTTGATCCCTCGGCGACCAGGATGCTCTTCACAAGCAGAGTCGGTCAAATTCGTTCAAATTCGCCTGAACGGCAAGTCTTGTTGCAAGATCAAACCTCAGGCGACGGGCAACACTCCCATCACAATGTCACTTCTCTATGGGGCTCTCGGTGAGCTTCAACTACAAGGTGCAAGTGGCTTCACACACCTTCGTCTCATGCGGTCGCTACTCTAGCCTAGCCGTTTTGCCATATCCTCTGACAACCCCCCCGCCCCTACAGGAACGTCATACTGCAAGCCTGAAACTCCCCAGCCTCACCCTAGAGACCACTAAGCTTAGCAGCAACAGAACCCTTGGGCTCCAAAAAGTTTGAACCTCGAAACCAAGAAACCAATGTCCCTTATTTAGGGAATATTCCTTAAAGCATAGTAGGATCCCTAATATAATTTTAGGACTATTCCTTAATTGAGGGGTATTCGAGTCTCTGGGAAACCAAGAACCCCCGTGTCCTGCGATCTGCACCCACGCTTCTGATGGAGCAGGTCCGGAACGGCGGAGAAAACTTTTTGGGCAGTGCTCGAGAACTCAAAGACCGTCAGACTGCTCAAGGGGGTTCCTTATTATAAGTATTGTGTAATATACCCCCAAAACCTATTCTAGTTATAAAGGCCCCTATATTACCCGTCCCAGTGCGCTCCATGTCTTGGCGGCCATTTACGCCCGTATATTGAGTGTATTTGGGAGGCTTTGCATCGACTCTGCTCAGCCTGGCGCTTGCAAGTTGCCGAGTGTCACGAACAACAGCTGTACTGACCAGAAGCCAGGAACTCATTGATACTGAGGCGCCAGATGGACCGGCTACAGGTTCTGTAGATTTCTGTAGTCACCGTAGTCCCGAGTCCCAACACTGCTTCTACGGTTGTGAAGGTCTGACAGATATAGGGACCTAAATAACTAGAACAGGGTTTTGGGGGCTCCTTATATACTATATAAATAGTACGTATAATGGGCCCCAAGACCTTTCCAATTATTAAGGCCCCCATTTTTTTCGACATATTATTGGTCTTTGGGTTCTCGTGGCAAAACCACGGACAGTGCGACGGACGAACAAAACTCAAAAGTGCTGGCAATGAGCATCTCCTCATCGAGGCTTTCTGGCAGTAGTAACCGTGCACAGCTTCTTTGTTGTTGTCATGATGATATCCTTCTAAACAACCGTGACTATGTCGAGTTAGAGGTCACATGATGAGCAAGGACTGAGTCTGGACATAAACACCGTAAGAACCATTGTCACTTTAGTAGTTGTCGTGTCTGTTTCGGGCAGTCAAACGTGCGCAGAGGCTGAGGGCACTTGGAGTGTGGCCATACGATTTCACGATTAAGGAAGCTCCTCGGAAGCATATGCCACAGGTGGGTACACGTGCCCTTCCCAGACCGTGAAGCGTGGGCATTCCTGGGGCCTTAGGGGTGCGAACATACCTGCATGAGATCGACCGGTAAGCTTCTCCCTGGGCTTTGGCGTTGGTTAGCATCATACGCGCTTTTGTTATAAGTGTCGATGTCGCGAGGCCGAACAGGATAAACCCCGTTAGCGCAAACGAAAGAGAATTGGCATGTCTGCGATGTAAATCGCACCATGCGCTTTTCGGAAGAATAAAACGGAGAATGGGTTCCTAATCACAACACACTAAACTGTGGTCATCTTTGCTGAGAAGTTTGCGAGCTCTACGCCTCGAGTGTAGTGCCGATGCACCCTTCCTGCTTTTCCCTCCGGGTATCACCATACTTAAGAGGCAGTAGGTCGAGTTACAAGTAGCCCCAAACAGGACTTTCCTAGTTACCCAGCTACCCTGAGAATCTACAACCTCCTTGCCACTTCCCCTGACCCTTGAAACAGGGTTCCTTGCTTCATATGCTGCTCTGCAAACCGAAGATCTCGGAAGCCCTTTCGGGAAGAGTTTCATACAATGAGTTCTGCACACCACAAAACAGGATTACAGCCTGGAGGCCTCCATGGACCCGTAAGAACTTCATCCTTGAGAACTCCTTGGGCTTCTACTAACGCTTTTAGGGTTTGGGGGCTGTAAACAAAGCAAGAATGCTTCTTCCAAGTAGATTGCACTGATCAGAACAGCTAAGGCCTCAACTCCAGAAAGCCGGTGGTGCACATTGCCGCACAACGAAAATCCGAATCCCAGTAAGTCATCACAAGCTGATGCAGCCCGTTGCCATTTTGGGGCCCCTACCAAAAAAGTCTTCGGAGATCCAAAAGCAGAACCACTACCCATTCGAGGACCTGGCTTCTTGGATAAAGTTCGGCACCCCCATATTCTTGTTCTACTGCAACTATAAAAAGGAGCCCCAAAATGAGTATATCTAGGTGGGGCTTTTAAAGCTTTTGAAAAACATTAGTAAACAAGATCCTCTTAAGCCCAAGAAGGGAAAATATAAAATGTCCCAAAGCCCTACCTAGTATATGGATGATTGTTTAAGCCCTCCTCTACTGCTGTTGCAGGACTTCAGGTTCTTCGGGCCTGGCTCGGGCATTGCGTGACAAAATCGTGAAGGGCCCTGACAACTTAATTAGCTCCAGACAGTCGCCTCCTCCAGGGTTTCAGGGTTTTAGGGGTTTGGGGGTTTAGGGTTTTAAGGTTTTTGGGGTTTTAGGGGCTTTAGGGCTTTAAGGTTTTAGGGGCTTTAGGGCTTTAGGGGTTTAGGGTTTTAGGGGTTTAAGGGTTTAGGGTTTTAGGGTTTTAGGGTTTTAGGGTTTCAAGGGGCTTAGGGGTTTAGGGTTTGCCATCATGATCAAGACGCTTCTCAAATGACAGTCGGGATCACATTGCTGTTGCCCAGGCATTAGCGGTGGAGACGTCCGTCATCAAGAATCAAAGTCCCCAAGACTTTCGCTGTCTAGGGCGGTATCGTGAAGTCTACATTGAACATAATCCGGCCCGACTCAGACATGTAACCTCCTCTAACAGGATAGGACAGTGTAGAACAGCTGGAAGTGGTGGGGAACCTCCCCTAAACCCTTAACGGCAAGGATATCTCGGGATCGGACCAATCGAAGAACACACATCGCAGCGCTTCGCAGACAACAAACGCAAACAAACAGTAAAGGGGTTTCTAGCCTCAGGCCCTTAATCGCCATCGATGACCATCCGGGAAACTGGCAGTCGCCGAACTACGACAGCTAACTTCGAGGCTTCTGGAACAGAAGCGCCCGAGTGCGGGAGCCAGGCAAGTGGTGCTGCTGTTGCTAAGCAGCACCGACTTTAAAGCGCACCCAATATCGGGTTTAAAGACCTTGCGTTTTGGGATGTGTTTTGGGGTGTACAGACTACCGTAGGTTCTAGCCCCAGCTTCCAGGATTGTGGAGCTCAGGATATTGCCAAACGGAACCATGTATGGCTGGGTGCTATGAACACTGCGGTATCTACATGGCATATCACGGGCCCCAAGTCCCCAAACTCCGAACTTTCACTGCGAAACCATTGAGAGTGCCGGTGCTGTTCAGATTAGTCTGTTTATCATTCCTGCGCTGACGTACTGGGCGCGACACCTTATAGGATTCAGAGATTATAGGAACGCGGATTATGGTAGGTTGCGGTCTCCTTCCGAGGAAAGGTACCTGGCTCCTGGCATCTCGTTGTGCGTGGGAAAAATCTTCGACAAGAGTCTGCGGCTTTGTCGGCTGTTTAGTTTCGGGATTAGGGTTTCCGTCTGGGTACTAGTAATGCTGCTCGCCTCCGTGCGGCGTGCCGCAAGGCCCGACTTCAAGCCTCACACAACTGAGAGGACACGCTCGGCCAGAGACGATGCTCTGAGTCTTTGGCCTCTGACATGTTGTGCCCTTTGACATCCTGTAAATCCTTCGTGGAGCTTTCTTCTAATGTCGGGGATGGTTTCTGGGACTCTACGTTCAGGATCTGGGGGGCGACCTTGATACCTAAAGCGACCTAGACTTCTCGGGGCACCGTCGTGAAATGATTGTTATGGCAGTTGTCCTTACCGTAGCATGTGGGGCATGGCCTGGGGCTTTGGCTGTTGGAAGTGATAATCTGCCGTTTGGCTTTGGCAGCAAGTTCGGCGTGTCTTCGATGCCTAACCCTTTTTTGAACGAGGTCTCTCTGAAGTGCCTCCAAGTTGCCTGCTTAACCCTAAACCCTAAACCCCTAAACCCTAAACCCCCAAACGCTGAGGCTTTTCAACACTTCGGAGAAGTCTTCAGGCGCAGACTAAGATCTCGCAGCTGCTGGTCTGTGTTCGGGTCCTGAGCTTGGCGACCCCCCAAGTGCCCTTTAATAGAGCCCTACCTATGGTCCTTCATAGTAGCTTTTAAGGAATATTACAGGCCTTCATAGTAGGTTTTAAGGTATATTATTACAGGCCTTCATAGTAGTTTTTAAGGTATATTACAGGGTAGTTGAAGCTCGCACTAAGGACGGCAGGAGCACTCGCCTCAGTGTCTGAGAAGCTGTGGAGCTGTGTATGCAGTTCAAACTCTAGCTGTTGGTCTGTTCTGCTAGGTAAGTAGTTAGTTAGTCAGATAGCTATTTAGGCAGGCAGATAGCAAGTAAGTAAGTTATCAGTAGTAATCGTCCTCGCAGCTTGTTCGTTCTGTTCTGTTTTATTCTTCCACAGCCAAACTCGACAATCAGTCCGGATGCTGCGAGCGCTCCAAAACCCACCGGTCAAAAAAGTAAACGGGCGGGAGAGGAACGACCGAAGGACCGAAGGAGCTTAGCCCCGGCCTCCCAGCTTTCACTTTCAAACTATGCTACTAGACTCAACGACGTGGAGAATGACGTGCAAACATACCCGCGGAGTGTGAGTAGTCCAGCGCTTCTTGCTTCTCCACATCCGCACCGACAAGCCGGTGGAGCAGATTTGAGTGTAAAACTGCAGGGCCCTCCGGGCTCAGCGGATAAGCGGCTCAGCGGCAGGAGGCAGTTAGTCAGATGGACTGACGGCTGCCGCAAGCCTCCACAGCACAACAAGAAACCACGTACCTATTGACCAAGCAGAAAAAACTCACGCCGGAGGAACCAAACCCTGAAGCCGAAACCGCAATCCCCAACCCACACATCTGTAAACGTGGCCCCTTGCAGTCCCTGGAGTATGTGGCGAAATGATCTGCACCAGAAAGCAACCACCGACTCCTCTGAAATCTTCGAACTCCAATAGCTGCCATGGCCGTGTATGCACTCCCTGCGCGTTTCAGAGCAGCGTCGCTGTGCAAAGCTGAGCTCGCAGCCATGTGGCTGCTAAATGCAGCTCCATTATGCCAAGGTGGTCACCTCGGTGTGGTTGTTCGAAGTTCGTTTCTGGATTGTGAGGCATATTGAAGCACTGTAGAATTGAGGGATGCTTGGGCCAGGGTCACAGTCAGGGTGGCTTGGCAAGGTGAAGAGCGGAAAGTAACTGCACCAATCCATTCGGGCCTTCACCTTAGCATTGTCCTTGCTTTCCTCGGTAGTGAACCCTCCACCTAGTTTGCTGAGGTGCCGAGCTCGGAAAACTCATGGATACTTTCGCGGTGCCGTTGCATTTCTATTGGAAGTCTTGCCTCCAGACCTTGTTGATCTCGGGCATGCCGCCGCACGGACAGCATTTTATGTCGATGGTATCTACAGCATGACGTCTGCCGTGACGGTTGCATTTGATGCCGTCAGTGTTGCAACTCATTATAACCATGACAGTCTTTTGCAGCTTTTTTCTGCGAGGCGTTCAAGCTTCGCCACAAGCTCAAACGATAAGTATCACAATTTAGGCCTCACTCCACAAATCACCACCGTCAAAGGTTCCGGACTCTGCCACGGGTCAATAGCATGCTTTCTTGCTTACTGTAGCTGTAGCTTGAATTAAGTTCCGCAAGGAGAAACCCGGAAGCTTTCACCCCAGTGTCGAGGCTTCGAGACAAGAGCACAAGCCATGGAGTTTAGGGTCAATTAAAAACCCTGGGCCTATAACCACAAAATAGTAGGATTCTCATAAAGGAGCCCTAATAAAGGCCCAAAGTTCCTTAACCAGGTTTCTACTGTAGTACAGGGTTCCTTAAGGATCACCGCGAAAGTATAGGGAATATGCCTTAAAACACCCTTGCGCCCTACACCCTCCCAACTCCGCGAAGCAACAGAATTTCTTTGCCGAGGCCCAGGCGCGGGAGGGCCTAAGAGGTGCTCAGAAGCTTGCTTAGGGTTTAGGGTGTGGGGTCTAGGGTTTAGGGTTTAGGGTTCTGCATGGCCCAGCTTTCGTGTGCTCTTGGAAGGATGAACAAAGGTACCCGCAAGCCTTGCTTTTGCCATCTTTTGCCCTCAACACTACACCCTAAACCGAATCGGAAACTCCCAGATTCAGAATCCAAGACTGAAAGGCTTTGTGATGGGCGGGTGTTGAGAGAATCAAATATGTAGGGTTCAGAGTTACACAGAAGTGCGCCGAATTCATGAAATAATCCTGTAAGCAGATTGAAGACACATTTTCTGCAGTTCGAGGTGTATTAAATTCCTTCCTCCAGCGCCCACATGGGACATCTTGCATAATGGTCTGAATATTGCACCCATTTGTACAAGCCTCTTGGTCGAGGGAGTTTCCCACATAAAGGATGCCAAGAACCGAAAGGAGCTCAAAAGGCTCTCGGTGCCCACCCGAAAGACAATATATTTGCCTTGAGGGAGCAGGAGACTCCTGTGAGGTCCTAATGTAGATGCCTTAATAATTAGAATATGGTTTCGGGCTCCTTTATAAATATTCATAATAAGGGCTCCTGTATAGATATTCATAATAAGGAAACCTAGCAGTAATATTGTTACGTATTTAGGCTTCTATAGTAGCACCTTTCAACCGGGCTTAGGTCTCGTCGGCGCTCGCAGTGACTGGGCAGCAGGCGCTTCCTCCTCATAGCTCTCAACCGCCTTGGGAGGGCAGGCAAGAAAGCCAGAGACATTGAATCCTTCACAGGGGCTCAAAGTAAATCTGAAGCATCCGATCAATACAACTATACAGCTAAACAAGCGCCCGAATTGGATTCAACTTAAATCCTGAACGCTTGAACCCTGAAGACTGGGCCATTCCGGTAGTTCCAAAGTCGCAGTGCCATACACCCAAGCCTTCGGATAGACGCCTACAACTTGCCATTTGTTTCATCTGCTGACAGCCATCGTGACGGCTTATATTCGTCTCCTGGCTCTTGCTAGTGTTGTTACAGATACCCTGAAGTCAGAAAGGCTTCTTCCAAGGCACCCGGCAGCCACAATCTCATGCACACTATATCCTGAACCTCAAGAGTACCTGATAGTCCCACTGTCTACAAAGGCCCCGTAACAAACAACAAAGACATGTGCCTTAAACAAGAAGGAGCGCAAGGACAGTATAAGCCTAAACTCCACCTTACGCAGCAGGTTTCTCTCAAACTCCACCTAAACCCTAAATTTTAAAACCCCTAAACCCTAACATGGTTTTTGATGAAAAAACTCCACCTAAACCCTAAACCCTAAACCCCTAAACCCTAAATCGGAAGGACGGACCTGGCCTCGCCCAAGCCACCCGGGGGTGCCTTTCCGAGCTTCGGCTTCGCTTCAGGGCTTAGGAAAAGCCGAAAGTCTAAATGAGTGCCTTTGGGTTTAGGGTTTAGGGTTAGGCGAGAAGCCGAAAGTCTACATATCTACAAATACTATTTCTTAGGCTTCCTCATGTTTTCATACTATCGTTTATGTCCTACATTCGGGCTGTGTTTGGGCTGCATCGCCGGAAGAAACAGCATGCATGTGATGGTGATATTTGGCCTCTTGTGACCCGCCTTCATCCAAAAGGCCTTACCTGATGCCAAAATCCGTCAGGCGCGGCGTAGCTAGGCTTCAGGTTTTGCGGGTCTATATGCCAGAGCTGGTTGCTCCGCGCTTTCATCCTACACTAAATGCGCACTGAGCGCAGGCCTGACAGCTCGGGTTCAGAGCTTAAAGTCTCACTAAGTCTTCCTTAACAACCAGACCCCTGAACCGAACCCTAAACCCTCCAAACTCTGAGCCAAGGTCTGGATAGTTTGAGAATCGTGCCTTAAGTCGTAAAGGGTCCTTGTACAGAATGGCTGGAGTCACGTAAGAACCTGCATCCCAAATCCCCAAATAAACCCCAAAACTTAATCAAGCGGTAACTTGGGTCTCTCTCTCTCTCTCGCGCTCTCTAGGGGCCTTATAGTTAGAAACGGGCTTCGAAGTACACTCTACCGTTCCTGTCCCAGGGACCCCTTAAACACTTGTGTTTTGACAGCTGTAGGCTGCTATATGATGCCCCGAACGTTCGACGCCGGGGGAGCGAAGCAGAGAAACAAACCAGGGTTCTGCACGACGGGCTCGCGAATTGGGGGCTGTTTCTGTTTTGCCCTAAGGTCCAGGGTCTAGGGTTCATCCTAGATGTGGGGTTTAAGGTTCAGGGGGCAATAAGGAATAAAGCATAACTTTACAATAAGTCCGTTCCCAGCGTTTGGGATCCAGGAATCTAGGGTTTCAGGGTTGAAGATTTTCAGAGGTGTAGGGTACGTCAGATCTACAGTTCTCACTGTACTCAATTCGGTTCGTGATGCCTCATGGCCTCTATGCTTCCTTAGCCCGGAACCTGCCTGCACAGCCATGGTGAGGGAAGGATGGTCCTTGACACCCTTTTCCTAAATCCTAAAATCATGATCCCTGAGCTCATCCCGCATGCTAAAACTTGAAGTCTATACCCTAGTTCGTAAATTCAAGACTTTGGACCCTACACTTATAAAACGCATAACCTTATGGCAGTCCTTCTAGTATCGCTTCAGCAGCTGCAAATTCACGAACCCACGCTCTGCCTCCCAGAAAGGTTCCACGTCGTCGGCAGAGGGCTCCGGTGGCACCGCGAACGAGGGTGGCGGAACCTGCTCCACATCCACTAGTTCACGGTTGGGATAAGATTGAACATGTACATTTTTATTCCTTGCTGGGTTTAAGTACCCATACAAATGTAAAATGTTACCCAACTATGACCAAGGCCAGTGGATTGATAGGGCTCTTTAAGGGCTTTACAAGGCGGCTAAGCCTGCAATATAGGGCCATAATGATTAGGACAAGCATTTGGGTGTCTGTAAGGGAATATTTTCGCGATTATTCCGGCCCCCTATAATCTAGTAGCACCTAGACGCTTAAGAGGAACTTTCACAGCAAAGCCGCATTTTGAGCTGGCCCATCAAAAAAAACAGCTGTATCCTAAGCTCTACATCTGCGAGCTTGAAACCCGAAACATCTGACAACACACTTAAACTGTAGCACCAAACCCTCGACTTTAAGCTTCATCTCGACTAAACCGTGGCCCTAGCCCTTTGTTTTTGTGCTTATATATATACACATAGATAGGCACATATCGATAGGCCCGGTATTTGTGAAAGCCCAGGACTTCAGACATGCCTGGGATCGAACTTGTCGGGACCACACCTGACTTTCCCAGGCCGAGAACCTACGATGTTGATAATTACACTTGAAAGCCCTAACTCAAAAGCCTACACCCTGGACATGAACGTCAAAGTGTTGACAAGTTATCATGTCATCGTTCTGTTATGACGAAGCCTACTTCTGATCCACGCAATGCTTTCGAGCTCCCCGCGGCTGAGGTATGTGGTCTTAGGGTGCAAGCTGGTAGAAAACCAGCAGGCCCTTGTTCAAGGAATGAACGCTAAACTGCAGAGAAGGTCTTAATCTATGGTTGAACGTAAACGGCAAACTACTTGGAGGTTCATGGGTAGTTATAAGTAGGGTTATAAGTAGGGTAACTATACCTATAACCCATATTAGGAGACTTATAACCCCACTCATAGCTACCCCTGAACCTCCAAGTAATGAAGGTTTCAGCTGTTGCTTTCGGCTCCTAACGATTCCGCAAATCGTCCACTTCACTCATGCAGGCGATTCCGAAGCTGCCAAACCCCAGAGACTCCAATATCCCTTAATGAAGGAATATTCCTTAAATCATGTTAGGGATCCTATTACAATTTAAGCTATATTCCTTAATTAAGGGATATTGGAGCCTCTGGGACCCTGACGTAAAGTCTGAGTCTTCGGCAACCGAAACAAGCACCAGGCATGAGAAGGGCCTGGTTCACCGCGTTTCGCACGGCGAGACTGGTTGGCGACATTCCCGTTCCCTGTCAGGCTTGCTTGCTACATGTGTGGTTTTGAGGGTTGGGCTGTCATGCACCCGGCTGGAAATCAAGCTTGAATTCAGTTGCAGTGGTACCAGAAGGCTTTATGGAATCATCTAATTTCCCAAAGGCAGCGCATACAAATGCAAAGACACATAAATGAATAGACGCACAGAGAGAAGGACTCATGTAAGCTTGCATGCATGCGTACATACATAAACATTCGGATGTATAAAAGCTGCAAGTACATATGCGTAGAGCAAACCTTGTACATACATATACATGTACATATACACATACATTTCATCACATCACATTGCATTACAGTACATCAAATTTTCATTACATTACCATACACGTACACATACACACACATGTACACGTACACATATGTGTATGTATGTATGCATGCATGCATGTAACTGTATGTATGTACAAACAAATGAACAAAGCTCGAAGCGCTTACACCTGGCTGCATACTGGGCCACTGACTTCCCTAGAGCTTGGGAAGCCTCTTGACCTTAGTTCGCAAAATATTTGGATCTATACTGAGAGTCCCAATAGCAAGTGTATAGCAAGTGTGCATATGTAGATGCACACATCATGTGCGCACACAAAGACAAATACATAGCTATATATATATATATATAGAGAGTGTAAGACATTACGGGCCCCATATTTTTCAGTTAAAACGCTGTTTTCTATGAGTTTTTATTACAAAAACTTACAATCGTCATGGTTTGCATAATATTTTTCCAAGCTTATGTAACCCTCTTGCTCTTGATGCCTGATATGGGAAGTCCTCTCCCAATCAGCATGGGATGTGCTTGTAACTACCTTTCATTGTGGAGTTCTCATGAAGACTATCCTATAAATCAATGCCACTTCAATCTTGTGGCTGTTCTTGATGTCCCACAGTATGTTCTTGCAGATAAATGTGATACAATTCGTCTACGAAGCCGTGCATGTCTCCACCCTTGAATGATGCATAAGACCGGTCAACCCATATAATTCTCACATATCAACATAAAGAATCGCCCTTTTTGCAGACCCCATCATGTACATGGTAGCATATGATTTTGGATATAGACATCCAGCATATCTGTAGCACATGACAAGTTGAGTCTGGCATCATACAGGCAGGCTGCTCAAACAGTTCCCATCGTCTCCAGCTATATACATGCAGGCGACCAATTGGATCGTGCTACCGGATCCATGTGCATATGTACATATATACATATATGTACATATATGTCTTTGCTACATTCAGTTTCGATACCGTTTTTCGCGTGAATGCTAGCTTGTTTAGTGTAACCTCCTTCAANTTGCGGTTATTATTGCATTGGTTCTCCCTGTTTGGGGGTTCCCAATCCAAAAAATTTGCCAGCATCTGGAGCTGTGTGTGCGGAATTGTGTATTTCAATTGCAACAGCTTCTCACAGAAACCGACCCAGATAGCTGAAAACCTACGACCTTCAAAGACAATCATCGCATGGATGTTGCTGTATACATCCTGACAGCTACAATGCTGGCTTACCCGGAATAGTGATCATTTCGGCTAAAGCCCNTCGGCTAAAGCCCACAAGCCCCATAAGGATAAGGAAATAATTGAGTCAATCTACATTTCAAGGAGATGGTGCTTTGCTATCATTGTTGTGTATGCAAACATATGGAGATCCACCTGCAACATTAAGCATGTTTGCTGTGTTGTTGCTCATACCTTCTGGTCATCGAGTGACTGCCGTGCAAACACATTATTTGCTCATGCACACACAGACATACACCGACACGCACATACGATTGTCATNAACAATACCGCTTGCTGTATCTATGCTGCAGGCAATGCGCCTGTATGCCGCAACCATTCCAACATGGTCTTGATAAAGCCCACGACGCAGTTCATCGTGTATATTATGGATATGTCGGTCCTGTTACCCAAGAAAAATATGTGAACTATGCCTTAATCCAACTTTTTCATATGTGACATGATCAACAAATCAAGTATCTCTTGTGGTGGAAGTGAGCAGGACAGATTACATTGGCAG
>BGNK01003049.1:0-52896 GCA_003297005.1 Symbiodinium sp. clade A Y106 | reverse complement strand
TCCCTCCCCTTAGTAGCAGTGTTCTCGCCCCTCGGGCCTAAACCAGCCAAGAGGTGAAACCAACCAAGAAGTGAGTCAAGCCTCCTGCTCTATAGCCATGTCGACAGTTGAAACAAAAAATCTGGATATGTCATAACCATTGTTGTTTATGCACATGTATGGGTATACGTACATGTATCCTAGTTATGAATATGCAGTACTTCTATTGTTGTAGCACACGTGCAGACTACAACCAATTTATCTCAAACAAACGAAAAACATGAAAAACAGCAATGCTGTAAATATGGGGCCCGTAATGTCTTATTTTCTGTATATCTAATATGTACATTGCTTGCTTCCTTCCTTGCTTCCTTGCTTGCTTCCTTCCTTGCTTCCTTCCTTGCTCGTTTCCTTCCTTGCTTCCCTCCTTGCTTCCTTCCTTGCTTCCTTGCTTCCTTCCTTGCTTCCTTCCTTTCTTCCTTGCTTCCTTCCTTCCTTCCTTCCTTGCTTCCTTCCTTCCTTGCTTGCTTCCTTCCTTCCTTGCTTGCTTCCTTCCTTCCTTGCTTGCTTCCTTCCTTCCTTGCTTCCTTCCTTCCTTCCTTGCTTGCTTGCTTGCTGGCTGGCTGGCTTGCTTGCTTGCTTGCTCAGCATTTGGGGCACAGGGCGTATCTCTCTCTTTGCTTTGCTCTGGGGTAAGAGCCACAGGCAGTCCCTGTGTATCTCTCTCTGTCTCCCTCTATCTACCTATCAGCAAGGGTTCGGCAGAGTCGCACGGAGTGCTCGGACATCGAGAATCCGCGACTCACGCTTCCACGCCCTCGTCTTGAAGTGCAGAGGGAGAGAGTGAGACATTCGACGGTGGGCAGGGAGAGAAGCAGAGACAGGGAAAGGCGCTGGACAAAGATAGAGAGAGGGGGAGAACAGAGGATTGAATTGAGAAGAAGAAACCTGGCGAGGAACAAGACACATGTACAATTGCCAGAAAAGAATCTGAATGAACATTTACACCAGTATGGCGTGATTTCCTTTTGACTGAGTGTGCTAAAATTTAGCTCCACGACCCATGGCCACTGCTTTCCAAGTTTCTTCACATGAAAAAACGCTTTGCGTCTGCACTTCTTTGGTGCTGCATAGAAAACACAACAGCCGATGCGCCTTAGCCAGCACGTCTAGGGCTCCTTGGACACTCCCGATCTCAAGCTGCAAGTGGAAAGCCTCTGCAAGACGAGAAGAGCGGAGCAGAGCGGAGCTTGCGAAAGGACAGGTCCCTGCCGCCTGCTCCGGGTGGGATCCGAGCCTGAGGCCGGCGCTTGGGAAACTTCACTCCGCTCTCTCTCTCCACAGATGCTAAACAACTCTCCCCCTGGACCCCTGGGTGCCGGGGCAGCGCCAGCGTGGTCACCTCCCTGGAGCCGGCCGTCCAGGCTGCCTCCGACACCAATAGCCGCGGCTGAAGCTCAAGGATGGCTGCACGCCTTCGACCCCCTATCCGATGCAACTCCCCAGAAGGATGCATTACTACTGTAAAGTGTGAGACAGCCACCGTCTTACCTTCGATGCTGACATCTTTCAAACCCTCACAGACGAGATGGCGACGAATCGGTGAGGTTTAACTACAAAACAACAGGTAATGACTAGCGTCACCAAGAAGAATAATTCTGGATTTTAGTATGCCACGGTCTTCCAATATCTCCAATCTCCCCAGGACAAAAAGTCTCTGCCCTCAACCTCCCGCAGAATAGAAACCTCGAAAATGCACATCGCCGCAGCATACTGTTCTCAAAGGAAACACAAAAGTGTCGGTGCAAAGGTCCACGTAGCAAGTGCCAGCCCTTCCTCAAAGCAGCGATAGCTGCGAGCTGAGGCTGCAGAAGCTACCCCCGAGCGAACGAGGTCAAGCGAAAAGTGAGCCGTCACTTCACCAAACATCACCAAACCCGAGATTGGAAGAATAGCAAGACACTGCGGCGGCTAGTCAGCTTGCAGCAGTTCCGCAAGCCGGATGCGGCCCGCTGACCTAGTGATGCTGCGCCTCCAACCACATGCCATGGAGCGGAGGAGAGGTCTCCTCGAAAATTTGGAGACCCGTGCTAACCGATGCTTCTGCTGCGGATCAGGAGTACCCTGCGCCACCTGTCCAAGACATGCTGCCTCGCTACGGCGATGCGGTGTCCTCTGTCTCATGGGAGGCAGACAGCATGAGTATTGGCCTGTCAAGCAACACACACAGGTGCCCAGACCTAGCTATGAAAAGACAGAGCGGAACAGTGCAGAACAGTGCTCTCATTTATTGCTGCTTCGGGCAGCGCTTCAGCCTTTTCTGGCATCTTGGCTCTTTGGCGCTGCGCTCAGGGGCGCCGCCCTGGCCTCCCACCAGGCCGGCAGCCGGTCGTCTGCCAGGGCGGCCGCGATGTTCGGCGGTTGGTGTGGCAACTCGAAATCATGCAAGGCCGCACCAGATGTATAGGTCGAGGGGTCATGGGAAAGGTGGCCCAAGGATGACAGGGCAGAGACAGACGACAGAGCTCGATCCGTCTCGAAACTGAGGAACGTCGAGGAGCTATAGACCGAGCTAGATATCGCAGAGTGCCGAAGAAGCTGCAGCGAATCGGCCAGCCGGTCTCTTACAAACTCAACACCGTCGCTGAAGTCAGCGGCATAGTGCTGTTGCATCTTGAGCAAACAGAGCACCACACGAGGTGCAAACTCAGGAAACTTTGTCCCGAGCTTCGTCAGCGAGGCAATGATGACGGCAACGAATCGTGGTGAGAAAATAGCCTCGCCGGCAAACTCCACCTTGACGACCTCGGGTGCTGCGGAGACCTCGTCGGTAGCCTCGTCGTCCGGGCCCTGGCCTTTCTCCGGCTCCCGGCTTTCTACCTTCAGCTCCTTCTTCTCCTCCTCGGGCTCTGCTGCCGTGATGGAGATGGCTTGGTAAGCCAAAGTCTCCAAGGCCTCGAAGAACATTGCCACGCCCGCTCGTCCCCCATTCTCGTACAACGGTGGCCGCAGCAACTCTCCAATGATCCAGCAGAGATGGAGCACCAACAGCCGCCCTTGCACATCCAAGTGGGTGGAAATGGCATGAACCACCTCGCGCTTCAGGGACATGAGGAAAGCCGGCCATTGCTGGAAAATGGCCTGCAGCGTGTCTATGATGAGAGTGTGCACAGAATTCAGGAAGAAGTCCACCGGATAGAGCGATGCAAAACGCTGCAGCAGCAGCGGCACCACCCTTTCTATGCATTCCGGCGGCGCGTTGTTGAGCAAGACGTCGAAATATACTCTCAAAAACCGGGGCACCAGCTTACAGACGCTTGAAACGCGAGGTGTCACGGGCAAGGAGTTCCACAAGACGCGGATCATGCTAAGCTGCGCTTCATCACGAGCCTCCCAGATGCACACACCACCGGCTTGATTCCGCATGATGTACTGGTGTACAGTCTTGAAGGGTGGCGACATCCTGTCGAGACCCAAACGCATCATCTGTGCGTCAGCGTGGGGCTCGTCTGGCCTCTCGTACTGCTCCATGAAAGCTGCCGTCAGTGGAAGGTCCAGCAGAGTATGGAAAAGCTCTGCGAAGGAGCTGGGGCCCACCATTGCCGGAACGATGGGCAAGACCTCCTCTGCCAGTGTCCGGGGATGCCAAACCAGCAGCTTGATGATAGCCGGGTAATATTTCGGGAACACGGGGGTATGTAACAACATCTTGGATGTGTTGGTCGTCAGGAAGAGCAGGGTGCTCATTGCCAACAGCTGCTGCCTGTAGCGCACGGACACGTAGTCCTCGAAGAAGTGGTGCAGCACAGGGTCCACATCAAAGATTACGTGCTGTCCATGATTCACAAAGAACTGCAAGACGGCAGCAAACACAACTCCACTTTGCCTGTTGGCGGTCCGCTCGTAGACTTTCTTGACAGCCGGGAAGATTCGGGTTACCAGCGATGGATCCATTAAGCACAACAAATCGAGTATGCGCACAGCTTCCATGGAGACACCCTCAATAAACTCCTTCATCCAATCCAGCTCTGAAATGACGTATCGTGCACCCAGCCGCATCTGCTGTGGGCCGTCACGGACAATATCCAGCTCAACCTGCGATAAAATTCGCAAGCAGATGCTTATGACCACCTCCCGAAACTCTTCGTCCAAGGTGAAATGCCCGATCAAAGAGCTTTTGTTTGTGGGCTCCCTAGGCCTCGGCTCTGTGGGTATCCTGGCATCGTGCACCAGGCCGTAATGCTCCAACTTTGAAACGATGTCATCTCTGCTTTGCCGCTTCCTGATTTCCAGGAGCTGTGCCTGGTACAGATAGAACAACCAACAGTACAAAGAGCTGAAGACACTGACATTCAGGAGCTGATCTTCGGAGTAGTCGTGGGAATTGTTCATGCAAGTGAAGAAATCACGTGTGGGCGTGCCATCAACTTCGGTCACGTTGCAAGACGCAGATGACGAAACTATCCTCATCCCGAAAAGGGTGGTGGACGTGGTCTTCCGCGTCTCCAATGATGCACCCGTCAGCAGCTTGCAGAACTGCGCTTCCATGGGCCGGATATGCTGATCCTGATCCAGCACGTTGGGAAACCGCTGTACAGCTGCCAGAAGGTTTGTCAATGCTGCAGTCTTGAGACCGATGCTGGCGGACTCGCTGGTAAACCACGTAACCAGATTTGGAATGTTCTTTACCAGAAGGTCTGCATTAAGCAGCTGCGACAGAACGGGCAGAAAGTACACCACTTTGTTGTGATCATAGTGGTCGAAGTTCCCCCCGAAGTTATCACGGAAGAAGTATGGCACCTCACCGGAGGAAAGCTCGCGGACAAGTGCGGAGCTCAGGATTCGAATCCTGGGCGGAGCGAATCCGCTGTCACCGACCAGGAGAGCAAAGAGCTCCTGAAGCACTCGGTGCGTTACCTCGCTTAGCTTCCTCATCCCGCCGCCCCCGCCCCCCGTTCCGGGTGTTGGCTGATGTAGGGAGGCCGTGACGTAGTGAAACGCCTTGCGCATGAGCTGGTGCTGCTCTGACTTGCTGTCGCGCGTCTGAGACTTGAGCTCCTGGTGTAGTCGACCCAGGATGGTAGCAACATCGCTTTGCCCGATCCGCTCCATCGGCCAAAAGCAACATGCCGACGCGTTCGGCAATATGAAATCTCGACACTTTGAAATCCATCAAGGATGTATCTATGGTATCTGGTTGTTTGCAGCTTCATGCACATGTACAACCTGTACGACACTAGGCACAGAGCAGGCGTGGAAGAACTGCTTGGGAGGTGTCAGGGCCCTTCAGGA
This sequence comes from Symbiodinium sp. clade A Y106, assembly GCA_003297005.1. Classification (NCBI taxonomy): domain Eukaryota; class Dinophyceae; order Suessiales; family Symbiodiniaceae; genus Symbiodinium; species Symbiodinium sp. clade A. Next base: position 47,625 of record BGNK01003049.1, on the reverse strand, counting down.
TCTCGTAAGCAACACATCGGTTAGAACACATAGAAGAGGATTTTGCAGCTGAGAGACTGCATGGACTATTCATGCCGCTCGATAAGTCTGATTTCAATCATGCACATGTCTGAAGGAAGCCTTGAAGAAGCAGTGGCAGCGGATTTCGATCGATGATACGGAAACGAGTTCGGGCATAGCTCAGAAAAGAGTATGAAGCATGGTTGCACGAAATGATCCTTGCCTGAAATGATGTGGCCGCAGTTCTGCCTGCTCGCACGTGAGACGCAAGGAAGTGCCAGAGCTGCCGCTCATTGAAGGCATCGAAGGCATCCGCACGTGGTCGAACTACAGACTCTGTCGACAAGCTGGCCGTTTGCATGTGAGCTCTGCATGAGCATGAAGTCTTAACCGCTTCTCCGGGGCCCGGACTGTTAGCCGCACCATTCGGTCTCGGAAGTGCTTGGCCGCCTCTGGAGAGCGCCCAGCGAGAAGCCTGTGCTCCACTACAGCATGTCAGTGATAGAGGTTGCTGCCACAGCCCGTACCTCCTGACTCTTACATTGGTTCCGGCATTTCACAGATTTAAATTTAGCCTTCCTGTTGAAAGCCCTTGCTTGCCAAATCGTCAAAAGCCGTTGCTGATGCGAGTGGCTCTATCGGACACTTCACGACGCAGGCCTACCATCTGCTATCAGAATAGTGCAGCAGATCTGAAGATATCTGAAGGAGTTGCTTGGTGACGGCCTCAAGTAGCGCAGCTCCCAGGCAGTGCCCTGCGGCGCCAGAGCTGCCAGCAGCTCCGCGGGCTTCAGGCTTTCTGGATGGGCCGCCTTGGAAAAAGGGCCCTTTATGGTTTAGGGATGTTTAGGGTTCAGGGTTTCGGGTTTAGGGTTTAGTAGGGTTTAAGGTGGCCTCTTGAGGAACCTTTGAACTCAAGACGTGACCAGAACTGTCCGAAGTTCGGCCTCAACGGGTGCGACTGAGCCCTGCACTGCCAAGTCGGCCATCTGACCAGGATGGAGTGCAACGAGCCTTTGTCACTAACTCAAACGCCAAAAAAGGCTGATCTGAGATTCTGATCCCTCTCAGAAACAAGCAGTGTCTGTGCGCACGTACTGGTTCGCGGTATCGCGATCAGAACAGTTTCTGCTGTAGTTGTACCACTGCGAAAGCTGCAGATGTCGCTGGCTGCAAAGCATGCTGTCTTGTCTGCGACGCTCAATGCTCCCTCCTTCTCCTTTTCCCAACCCCAACATTCGTATCAACTGTGGTAACATGAGATGCTGTCAAATTGGCAGTTGGTGCAATAATGCCTCCAATTCTGCTGTCATGACAACATCACAGCATACGCGCGCTTGCGCGTGTGCACACACACGTGCCAATCACGTGGAAAAGTACGGCTGAGAACAGACTTAGCAATCCACACCTTTATGCAAAACCGGTAGTCAGAACATGTCAATCCACGAGAATCCGATGCCCCTGAAGGAGTCCACCTTCTCTTCCACCCGTCCCGTCCCATCCAGGAAGACCGGGACACCGCGGCAGCAACGCCGAAACGGCCCCGAGGTCTGCACCTGCGAGTGCTGAAGTGTTGGGATCCTCGCTGAAGCTGTGTGGGACTTTCAGATCACGTCAGATCAGATACATCACCGCCTTGGCCCAGGTGACGCCGCAGCAGTGCAAAGACCCGCTGGCTGCCGGCAGCGGCAAGAAGCCGCAGGGCGGACGTCGCGTCGCCTGCAGTGGCTTGACGGTCTGGAGTTGCAGGTGCAGGCCACAGGAAAAGCTTTCAAGATCTCGGGATGAGAACGCTTGCTCGGCGCATTGCTTCACTGAGGTTACGCTGCACCAAGCAGCTTGCCAGCCCAGGTGCCCCTTGCTTCATGCAGCGATGCTAAAACCTCCGAAGCGCCCGACTCCTCAAAGCAGCCGGCACAGCACCGTTCAGCGACATAGTTGCCCAATACTCATCGCACGGATTCTAAGCTGGCCAGCGCCGCAGTCCTCGCAATTCTCTGCTTGTGGTTCCCAAGCAAGACCTCGTGGGCTCAATGATTGCAAAACTGGGAGCAGCTTCAGTCCCTGCACTCCCCGAGTCTCTACATCCCTACAGTCGGCCTTGCCGGCTTTCGCTGCTGTCTCCAGGTCTGAGAGCCTTAACAGCAACATAACAAAACAACACCTGTAAAGTTATCAGAACAGCAGGAGCAAAAATTCAGAAAGGACCTGCAGGGACGGTTCTTTGCTCTAGCAAAACGGCTGCAGTTTGAGACCACAGCTCGCTGCAGCGCAGCCATGAGAGGCCTCAGCTTGCAACCACCAGCATCGAAGTGTTGGAATAGGAGTGCCTTGACAGCTCCACTGTTTTCGAGAGGCAAACCCTTCTGAAGGGCTGGGAGACCCCCTGATTAGTCTCATTTCCCTCTCTGCCTTGCCGGCAGTTTGACCATCCGTCGGTGTACCTATCCGCCCACATATGGCACACCGACCGAAGAAACAAAGAAACAAACACCTCCCACAATTACATCTGAAAGACAGCATGAACGAACCAAAAGAACTACAACCATGATTGAAGCATGCATGCATGTACACATGGATGCAGGTACCAACACATTTTTGCATGCCGCATAACTATGCATGGTTGGCATCCTCAAAGCCCTCATGTCTCGCAGCCAACCCAGGGGAGAATGAAGGATCCGGAAAAGCATGATCAGCAAACCTCGGCGCGAAAGTTACCCGACGGTGTGTGAGGGAACGTGAGCACGACGTCGCGCAGCTCGTGGCAGCCCTGAAGATGGGAAACCATGTCCGCGTGATGCTCATGATGCCGGATGCGAAAGGCCAAATGATGCCCATGATGCCGGGCCCATGGAGCTCGCGTGTGCGCTGCTGACTTCCCCAAATAAAGTGAATAAGCTAGATGGATTGGATGGACTCCATCGATTAAATAAACTAGATCGGCGAGATGGACAGATGAGATCATCTTGATAGAGTAGACACAGCAGATAGAGGAAACAAATTAAATATATCGATCGATAGATAGATAGACGGATAGACAGCTAAACAGACAGATGGATAGAGTAGATACCGTAAGTGATAGAGTAGATAGAAAAGACACAGGAGGTAGAGTAGATACAGGAGATAGTGGAGGTTGAGTAGAGAGAACAAGAGAAAAAGGTTGGGCAGACTAGATGGATAGGATGATAGGATAGATAGCTACCCAGCCAGCCAGCCAGCCAGCCAGCGAGCATTCCAGCTAAATAGAGAGGAGGAGAGACATAGAGGAACCTAGAGGCGTAGAGACATAGAGAGACACAGAGGTGTAGATATGTACATGTGTATGTATGTGTGTATGGACGTGTATGTATGCATCTGCATGTAAGCTTATGTTATGTTATGTCATATTATGTTATGCTTCGTCGTGTTATGCTACGAAGTGCTACAGTCTGTTATGCTATGGAATATAATCCTTTGCAATGCTTTGTAGTGCCGTGTAATGGAATGTAATACCACGCCATGTCATGTCACATCATGTCATGCCATGTATGTATGATTGGCTGTATGTAAGTAAGTATGTATGTATGTATGTAGTATGTATACATGTATACATGCATACATGTATACATGTACGTGTGTATGGCAACCTTCTATTCTTCGTCATGCTGGAGTCTACGTCAATGTCTGTATCATGTGTGTATACAAGTGCATGATCAGTGGCGTCTTCGTCGGCTTCGTCGTCTTTGGCCACAGCCTCAAGGCTTCACATAGGGCTCCAGGTTTTGGAAGCTGCGCAGAATCCTCGGGTTGGCTGGCCGAAGGCCACAACTTCACATCAGTCTGCATGCTTCTCTCTGCTGCAGGCTCCGATGCCAAGAGTCCAGCTGCGCCAAACTATGCACGAAGTCCCCTGAGAGGGCGAAGCGCTGCGATATTCGCGCGAAGCGCACTCCCGATGGACCCCCGAGCCTCAGATTACCAGGATGCACTGTCAAGGTCTATTGACAGGAGGCAAGCAAATAAAAACCCCGCACTAAAAACCAAAACCATGCCTACCTCACCCGGCGGCTTTACGTGAAACTCGGCCAGGAGTATGTCCTGATGCACAGCGTGATTCTTCTGCTTGTCTCTGCCATACAAAATACTGTACAAGATGGTGGCCTTTAAACCGCGACCTGACAATTCGAAATCGAACGCACTCTGGGGGAGGATGGCAACAACGAATTTCTCGACACAGGCCCACCAAAACCAAAACCGGAAACCCTAGCCCGAAGGTCGTCAAAGCCATCCATGTCTCGATACAGCCCTACAAAGAACATAACCAGAAGCACAAAAAGATGATGCTCCTCGAGACATTCAGCGCATAGTTGCAGACGGCGACTGTTTACTCTCAGGCTTCGTTTTCGAGGAAGGGAAGGAAGGAGGGAGGGAGTGTGCTCAGGGCCTCGTGGCCTTGTTCTTGTGCTTTTTACGGGCGAGACCCCTGGGCCCGGGCGTGCTGAGAATGGATACAGTGGCACACGCTTTCAGCCGTTTTTTTCCCGGCCTGGTCCCCGCCGATGAGCAGAGCATCGTCACTCAGCCAGCAAAGGCTGCTCTGGCTCGGCCGCGCAATGTAGGTGACCTCAACAGCAACCGCAACCAAAGAACGAGGGCCAGGGGCCGCTTATGCCACTTCTGTCTGCTCCGAGCGGCTTTTTGGTAGGTCTCGATATCCACGACCTTCACACCCTTGCTGTTGACCCATGCGACCAGCCCTCCACGCCAGCGAACGGCTGTAATCGGACCCTGCAGCAGCAAGCTTTTGCAGCCCCTGCGATCAGAGTGTGCACGCATCACCCACCAGCCTCTCCGTGGTGGAGGGTTGCATGCCGCGTCTCCTGAAAGCTAAAGTTTGAGTCCTCCCGGCCACTAAGAGGGCTTCGTGCAGCTCAGCAGCGAGACGGCCACGGCGGCTGAGGACAAGGCGACCTTCCTGCACCATGCACCGTGCAAACAGAAAGAGAGGAGAGAGCACTGCTCAAAGGGAGGCTTCAAGGCTAAGTCCTCGCCGCCGGAGCAGAGGACGCGCAAGCCCAGAGCCGCCTGAACGAAGTTGCGGTCGCTTTCAACTCACTGCGTGGATCGTTGCGGGCGGCCTCGCCTCGGTGTACTGCGGGCAAATGGCCACGCTCAGCACCTGAAGCGAACACGAGAACGGGTGGAGTTGTTTTTTTCGCGATTGGAGGGCTGGGGCCTGACCGGACCCAGTTAGTTTTGCGTCAAGCTATTGCGCAACTCCTATTTGCAGAAAATTTGCAAGTTCTCAGCCGCAGCAAGCTAGTGGGGCATTCCATTTTGCAGGGAGGTGTGTTGAGGAACTCCAATTCACAGGCCCCTGTTGTGTCGTATGTGTGAAACTATTGAGGAACTGCTATTTGCAGCACCTCGAAATTTCGCGTGCCTTCGAGGACGACGACCCCCCGACATTAAACGTGTCTGCACGCACCACAACTCCAGGTTCAGTACGACGACGACGATTGATTGCTACTGCTGCTGCTGCTGCTGCTGCGGCTCTTGCTACTACTGCTGCTACTACGACGACTGCTAATGCTGCTGCTGCTGCTGCTCCTACTACTACTACTACTACAGGAGCAGTGTGCCGGCAAAGTGGAACCGTCAGCGGGGGCAAGATGACTGGTCATCTTGGTCAGCTTGCTTAGACCCCAGATGAGGGGGGAGCAAGCCGGTCATCTTTGAAACCTTGGGAGGGGGAGACGGGAAATTACCAAGCAATCTTGGCAACCTGTGTTTTGGTATGTTCAGGGCCATGGGGGGTTGGCAATCTTGCACCACTTGCACCCACTGAATTGCTAGCACACCACAAGCATCAGGAATACCAAGACTACCAAGATTAAAAAACGAATACTAGAACTAGTACTAATTAACTACTAACCCTAAACCCCTTTATCGATGCACGCGCCGGTCGTGCGTAACACTAACACTGATACTAATACTGATGCAAACACGAATACTAATCCGAATACAAACTACTAACCCTAAACCGATGCGCGCACCGGGCGGGCGTAACAATACCTCTAACAATATAATTAGAAGCAATAGAAGCTTCAGTGGAACACACCACGCGTCAATGACGATGGGTGCAAACTGATGGACACGATGTGTACCATGCAGACATGGAGTGAAGCAGTCCATGACATGCAAACACCCNAGAAGCAATAGAAGCTTCAGTGGAACACACCACGCGTCAATGACGATGGGTGCAAACTGATGGACACGATGTGTACCATGCAGACATGGAGTGAAGCAGTCCATGACATGCAAACACCCGTGTGAGGAAGTCAAAGACTTGCAAACACAAGTGGTCCAAGACCAGAATCCCAAGAGCGGGAAAAGTCCGACAAGGACCCGTCTCCAATCAGGCCGCGAGGACATCAAGGGAGGGAGGGTGGGACAAAGTTTCAGATAAGCGAATGTGAAGACTCCTCAGCTTCAAGACCTTAGTGGGCCCTACCCAACCAACCATACAACTAAGGATCTCAGAAGCAATAGAAGCTTCAGTGGAACACACCACGCGTCAATGACGATGGGTGCAAACTGATGGACACGATGTGTACCATGCAGACATGGAGTGAAGCAGTCCATGACATGCAAACACCCNAGAAGCAATAGAAGCTTCAGTGGAACACACCACGCGTCAATGACGATGGGTGCAAACTGATGGACACGATGTGTACCATGCAGACATGGAGTGAAGCAGTCCATGACATGCAAACACCCACAGTTTCCTAACTATGCAAGGCACACATCTCATACGCCCATTGTTTCACGGAAGCCACTGATGTTCGAGCGTGCTTCTGTACGCGGACTCAGGGAACTGCTTTTCGCAGACATCCCAATCCTGATTTTGAGTCCAAGGATCTGCAAGTCCTAAACGGCTTAAGCCATCGCTTGGGTTTGACACGCTATCCACCCACTCGAACCAGCAGCGGCATGCCAACTGCGCACGGATTGCCGATGCTGCTAAGGCCACCTCGTGGACATCGTCTTCCTGACTTGTCGCATGAATGGCTGCACTGCACGCCCCGACATTGTCAATGAACCAGAGCACGTCCCTCTGACGAAACATTTCCGGGAAAAGGATGAGCAGCAAGAGGACTGCCAGGGTCTCGCCCATGAAGATCTGCTGGTCACGCGGCATCCATTCATCAATGGCTCTTTGAGGCACCACACAGGTGCCCCCACGTGGGCGGGCAAATGCCGAGCTAAACATAATCCACCCCAGGCGCAGCTGACCATCCTCGAAAGATGCGTCGGTGTAGACGTGCATCAGTTCTGTGGGATTGGTGCTGATGTCGATGGAACGGGGCTCCGCCAGCACAACAAGGCGCCGCAGGGTCTCCAGGACTGAAATGGCTGGAGAGTCAAGAACAGCGCAGTCCGAGTGGGGGTACTTCCGAAGGAGTGGGGCAGCAAACCTGCACGCCTGTCCTGAGACCATTGAGAAGAACCACTGCAAGTCTCCTCTGAGTTTGCCAGCACTTTCTCGCTCAAGCCTGCCAGATTCCAGCACCGAGTCAAGGATGCCGAGGACCTTCTGAAGCGTCAGAAACTTGGGCTGGAAGCGCACTGAAGAGCAGAGTGAAGCATCGCCCACGTGTACTGAAGTCCCCAGATAGTGTCGATTAGGCCCTGGGGCGAAGGACTTCAACACCTGAGGAGGGCTGCCCAGAAGCTTGAACACCGTCAAAAGGCCCTTGCGCGACACCTCCTCGTTGGCGATGAACTCCAAGCTAAGCTCGTCGTCGAAGTAGGCAGCCGACATGGAAGATGCACATCCAGCGGGAGACGATTGAATGCAACAACTGCCGCCTCTAGCCCGTAAGCTAACCCGAAGAGAATTGTAAACCTCCAACCCTTGTGTGGCACGAAGATGGCAACCACACTAAGAGGTAAGTGAGTGTCGCACACCGGGTGGCCCCGATAAGCATCAGGAAGGTCATCCGTGCCAACCCGGACCTGAAGCCAGGGTAACTCGGAGATCTCCTGAGGTGTCCTGGCAGCAACTGCTTGCAAAGTATCCCGGGTTGCAGAAGCGATGAAGTCCACGGAAACAGTAAAGATTGTCTCATGTAATTGTGCGTGGGCGTTGTGCTCGGTCTTACGACAATTATCCACAAGACACTTCTTATTATCCCCCTGGACCAAGAGAAACCTTTCCATCGGGCGCCATTTGCCGATGCCAAAAAGGCGATCGATCTGCTCCTTCGTACAGAGTTCGCTGCAAAAGCCCTGCTCCTGCTCCTGCAAGGTCAAACGCAGGATCTCCTGGGAATTCTTGGGAGGCGGTGACCTCATGAGGTCCTGCACAGCCTGAGCCCCGTCACGAGCAAGCCAACTTTCCACTGATTCCTCATCAGAGAGGCCTGCGGAGAGTGGACGAAACACTCCTGAGAACGAAACCTCACCGACGATCGGGAATCCATGAACAAAGCATGAAGCTTGCCCGTGGTCCGGCCATCTCAACAAGCAAGTGAGGAGGGCAACCAGTGCCGCGTCTTTCGCAGCCGCAACCCTCTGAGCGCTAGCACAACGGAGCTTAGCAAGTGCCAGCGATAACGGTCGCACTGCAGTTGCGATGGATTGCAACACTTTCCGTTGTCGCCTGGCCAGAATGGGGAATGGGGAGCTCGTCCTGCCAGACTGCGACGCTGTATGCAACAAACTGCACATCGTCATCCGGCCACGGTTGTGGGTGAAATGGGGATGGCAGCTCCAGAGCCTGACGCACGTGTTCGGCAGGACCTAAGCCAGGGGGTAACAAGTGAACCAGCCCCTTGGCCTCTTCAGATGACCACCTTTGGCCTGTGTTGCCCGCATAAAGACGGGCTCTGGCTTTGCGACCCAACACAGCGGGTGGAAGGGATCGCCACTCCGCACCTCGCAACCTCTGCCAAGCCGGAAATGCTTGCATAAGAGGAAGGTCGCACAGAGACAGGCGATGCACACATGTAGACCAAGTCTCGTGCGGTACAAAACAATCCCTCAACTGCGATTGCATATGTGCCACCACGGCGCCAGCACCGAGCAATCCAGGGAAGGTCTGGAGTCTATATGGCTCCCATACAGTGCCAATTAAGCGTTGATGGAGCTTGTCAGAGGGTGCCCGTGGCACGACCAACCGAGACTCGCAGAGCTGAGGAATCATTGCCAGCACAATCATGACGGTCGGGATGTGAAAGCCATTACCTAGCAGTGAATTGAGCTTCTTGATGCGGGCCGCCGGGCGGCCTGACACGGCCTCGGTAGCATCAGGCGGGACCCCACGCCACTCGGACATGCGCCAAGCCAAGCAGCGGTCCTCGTAGGCTCCAGGCGGAAATCTGCAGCTGTCCAAGTGGAAACGAGCTGCAGCCTCTGGGGAGACCTGCGAGACAAGGTCCTCCGGGTGCCAGATCTCACGAGTCAAGGTGTGGGCCGCCCGCTGCCTCCCTGACATGACTTCTTCTGGAGCGTTGATCCACTGGAAGCCATCAAAGTGAACACGGCTGGGAATCGGCTTCTTGCCCTCGTACTTCAAGAGGCCTGCCGATGCGTCGTCGGGAACAAACGTCCACTGGGGAGGGGGTGAGGCATCGGACAACGACTTATGGCGACCCCGCACCCAATACAAGCCATTTCGGCTTGTCCAGCCGCAGCATGCAGCATCGCTCCTGACGGGCAGGCAACCGGCCCATGCACTGCATGCCTGAATGACTGTGCTGGGTGAGTGGCCACATTCTCCAGGAATGAAATGATTTCAAGATCGCAAAACTCAGGGTGTGACGTGAGCTCCTTGACAAGATCATGGAGGAACTGTGGTGCGGTGCCACCTGGGATCATCGAGGCCTTTCCTAGAGGGGTTCAGGCTGGAGTTAGGCTGACAGGGTGAGCCACCTCCTACAATCAGACCTCGCAACCGCCTCCTGTGCAGCAATGGGAGGAGTGCTGTAGCCGACACATCCGCCACATGAACTAGAGCAGGCATCGAGTGGCGGGCACACGCCCTTGCTTCAGGGTCCGACTCTGCAGCAATGCCGTAGAAGGCCACGCCCAATGCAAGTAGGGCGATGCAGAGGCCAGAGTAGCCTGCCCATAAGTCAATCACAAGCCATGTACCCTGGGGCGCCGACACGGCTGGGAGTTGAAGAAGATCACCACTGCCGCGCCATGTAACGGGCCGTGCCGCTGCCAGGCGCTGCGGCAACTCTTCACGAGATGCGAGCCAATCATTTTGCTGGGCTTTGACAGTCACAGCCTCAGACAACTCGACCCTCCGGCTGACGGTTTCCGCTGATGGTGACGAGAGGAGAGCCTGGCGCGAGGAAGCCCCAATGCAAAAGCTGCCGCTGATCGCTTACCTCTAGCTTTTGAAGGCCCCTTGGTGTGAAGGCTGTCACAGCCCAGCGATCGCCTGTCCAAGGCATGGTGCCATGCAACACCGAAGGACAGAAGGAAAAACCCTTATCCTGAGTGGAAACCTGAACACCCCAAACGATCTCGCCAGTCTGCGGATGTGAAAGCTGCACAGTACCATGAGTGTCATCCTGCAGCCACAGCTGGCCAGCCTGAAACATGCCCACTGACACAGTGTGGTTCAAGGACCCAGGCTCATTTCCCGCGTCGGTGTGTAAGTTGGTAAGCTGATTGCGCGACACAGCGATGCTGGCCCAAGTCTGGCCCGGAAAGATGCGCAGCAGCCACTTATTGAGGAACCGCTGCTCTACTTCTGCAACCCTTGGACAGGCCGACAGAGCCCTGGTAACCAAAAGCCCTCACAACAAAGTAATGAGCGGACCTGGAGCCCTGAAGGACCTGACCCCTGCGATTTGGCGTGGAGTTCGGGAATGCCAAAGCTAACAGCTGGCAGCTGACTCAGAAGACCAGTCATTCCGAGCTTGCAGCTCAGCCGCGAAAGCCTCTGGATGCGATACCTGCCTCGGTGAGCTGACCGGCGAAGCATGTGACAGCGAAGCTGAAATGACCTTATCACATCTGACAGGGCCCTCTCCCAAGGCCAAAGAAGAAGGGTCCCTGCTTCAGGCCGCGGGGTGACTCTGTCTTGCTCAGGCATCCACTCGGAAGACGAGCGTGAATGGCATCGCAACGATTGTCCTGGCAGCCCCTGCCATCATTCCAGGCCTTACACAGTTTTCGGCCCCCCTTTGCCATGGAAACAGTGTGGACGCGAGGTACCTTGGCTGGCGGCGGAGGTGGGGTAGTGTCCTCCTGGAGCCGTTTGCCACCCGACTTGGGACCTCCAGGAGTCCCGACTGAAGCCTCCAGAGCCCGAGGACCTGGCGATCGCCACTCGAGGTGAGTCTCATGGAGAGCTTCCTGCAACGCAACCGCGGCTGTCATGCCACGCCGAACCTTAGCACACATGCTGCCACGGGTCAAAAGATCGTTCCTCTGGAGCCATGCCAGGGAACTGCTGCCGTATGATGAGCAATGACGCAGTGCCATATCCGCATAGTCCAGCGAAACATGCAGAGGCATGACCAACTTGTCCTTGCCATCCAAGCACTTCTGACGGAAGTTACCACACCATGCCCAGGCCACGCAGAGTGTGCGCAGGCGAAGGTAGTACTCGATAACATTCTTCGGAGCAGCGTAGCCTTCCTTGGCGAACTGCAAGGTGACGCCTCCGTCCAAGGAGATCTTCTCTTCCTCAAGTGGTGCTGAGCCCCCAATAACGGACCTGACCTTGCGGAGCTCAAGGAGCGTCAAGGTTCTCCTCCGCAACTCCCGCCAAATCCGCCCTCTCAAGGAATCGCAAGGATCAAGATGGGCCTCGATGGGGAGGTTGTATGAGCGCTTCCACTCCTGATCAAGCTGCTGGAAGAAGTTGTCGGGGATCGGCTGATCCAAATCTGAGGCGTCCTGCTTCTCCACTGCTTGGGAGTTGTGGACAGCTGCGAAACCTGCTTCGTATGCCGCCTTGAGGCGAGCTAGCACAAGACGGTCGCCCCGAAGCTCAGGGACTGCCTCCGCAAGCTCCTTAAGTGACGTCTCCCAAGAAGCCCGCTCCACTACATACACAAAGTCCTCCAAAGACTCGAGCTTGTGTTTCTGGATGAAGAGTGCAGCCGTCGCGTCAGAGACCCGAGCCAGCCTCAAGCATGATGCGAGGCCCGTGTCCGATGCCGTCACGTCGATGGCGGCTGNAGTGCAGCCGTCGCGTCAGAGACCCGAGCCAGCCTCAAGCATGATGCGAGGCCCGTGTCCGATGCCGTCACGTCGATGGCGGCTGCAGCTGACATGGCCTCTTAACAAACCCCGGTGAATGGCTCGAGCACAACAAAACTGTCTAGCGCGATGTCCAAATGCCCGCTTAAACAAAGCTGCCTGCCCCATGGCGTGCCAGAACACTGACCACTCTCCGAGAGCTCCCGCGAGCAATGGCAGGCAGTTTTGCAGCGCACATGTGAACAGCAAAATGTGCCGGAGGCGGGAAGCCCTGGCCTGTAGGGTCGCACTCTCCGGCACCGACGTTCACGGCTCCTCTTGATACTAAGTGAACCAACACACTAATCGAGTGCGTCCAGCATCACGGCACTTGTGGCAGTGAGTCGCTCCTCGGACGAACTGTCCACAAAAATTGGCTCATCTTCCGACCCCCGAGGCAGCGAAGATTGAAGCCGGCACGATGTGCAGACGTGACATGCCGCGCCTTGGCTGTGGTCATAGTCCAGGCTGAAGGGAATCGGCTGAGAGCAGGCAAAACCACAGCCGCGTTGACAAGGCTGCGTGCACCACCCAACGCCAACGCTCCGGTAGGTCCCAAGAGAGAGGACGACGCCACGGCAGCTGTCCTTCAGCAGGGCTCGGTCCTGTCCTGTGGCAAACCCGGCACTTGTGGTTCCTGTGTGGACGCCTGGCTTCCGATGCCAACGGCCGGCCACAAGAGAAACCGCACAGCCCGGCACAATCTTCAGTGCAATGGCCCCACACGGTGTAGCCCCTGCGGCGGAGCTTCCTGGGCAGGCGCCAGTCCAGCGGCAGGAAGGGATGAGGAGGCTGCTGATCAGAAGTCAGACCTGCCTGCATGCCCGCTGCCATCAGGAAATCCTAACGAGGCCGCAAGCTGGATGCTAAAACAACTGAAGCCGAGAACCATCCTGCACAAGCAGCGGCGAGCAGCACCGGCGTATGCGCGAGGCACCAGAATTAATGCGTGCATGTACGCCCCAAGGTACAGAGGCCCCGACAGCGGTTCCCGTTTAACACTGTGCAGCCCTTAGCGCTTTGCTAAGGCCTCGCGGCATGGACCGAAGGCACTTCTGACAAAGATACTGTGCAAGGTCCTGTGTGAAACCATTGCCCTGCGCCGATGGATCTTGCGCAAAAGCAGCTGCTCGACACCAAGGCACCGGCCGAGAGTCCAAGTGACGCTCTCTTACAACATGAACCTTCTGACGCTGTCTAAGCCACGCAACCTCATCCAAGAGACACTCGTGTGCGGAATCCGCCGAGGAGGTGCTTCCCGCGTCCTCTGAGGATGACGAAGATTCCTGAACTTCGGGAGAGCTGGGACAGGAAAGCGGCAGATCTTCCTTGCCATCTGCAGCAGCTGGGGAGGGGCGAGGCCTAGAACCCGAAAAACCCGGCCACCTAAGGGAGTCGGGAGGCAGCGCCGTGTGTGACATCTGCACTGCCATCGCATGTTGCAACACTGCTTGCACAACAAAGGATTTGGCACGCATGCTAGCCAGGACACGCTCACCTGAGTAATGAGTAGACATGAGGTCCTGGCGGCCCACTGGCGAAGCAGAGGCGGTGCTTCCTGCTCTGGCATCTCAACCCAGGACCCGATGGCCTGACAATCCTGCGGGTGCAGGTTTAGGACCTGCACACCGGTAGGAAGGAAACGGCGAAACCGATTAAACTTCGTAGCTGTAGCCGCCTTGACATCCACACCGCACTGAGAGATGACGCCGCGAGCAATCTCCAAGAAGCGCGGGCCACTCATCTTCCTCTCCAGGCGAAATGAGGTCGCCTCCGAAACCTGCCATAGATCGTCCCTGGAGAGGTCCACAGCTGGCCACAAGAACGGCCGGTCTGGCAAAGCATCTTCCAGGAAGAACTTACGCAGCTCGGACACCAAATTAATCCCAAGGAACTTAACTGGAGGCATGGCCCAATCGGCCGGGACTCCTGGCGACGGGATTTAGGCTCCAAGTCGCACACACTCCAAGCCGAGGCCACAGCGAAAGCCTTCCAGCGACGCAGTGTAGCCATAATAGCTGCCAGCCTCTTGGGCGATAACCTTTGTGCAGATGTCATAGCCAAATCTGAAGCCTGAGAAACTGCCTGTTCGTCAAAGAAATCAAGATTGGCCGCTCCGATATCGGCCGGGTCGAGAAAGATCTCGCAAGCAATGCAAAACAGAGCCTTAATCTTCCATGCCTTCTGAGCGTCAGCAGAAGGAGCTGAGCGAGGCACTGGGTCCGCTGAAGTGACCACCGTGACATCACACGCACTTTGCCGATGCAGGAGCAACATCTTTGGCTTAGAGCTCGAGGGGGGCGGGGCCAGACGTGCAACATTTCGCTTAGCATCCTGGGAAACAAAACGAGATTGGCGCTCCATAGTCAAATCGAGAACTCGCTTCCGCGCGGTGACAGCCGATCGGCGCACGGCCTCTGCATACAGAGACGCCACCTGGAGGGAAGCTCCCTGAGACTGGCCCGGACCGTCCGACCACTCGCTTTCCATAGCAGCCGCACTCTGCCACATATGACGTACATCGAGGCATGTTTCAAGGCCCAATTCAGTCAGCCACGAACGAATGGCAGGACTGTAATCTGCCAGCAAATCCCTGAGCTCAACGTCCATTGCTCGCTGCCCCTTCGTACTGCTCGACTTGAGTCAGCAATCGACGGCACAGGAACTGAACTGAACGAGAAGCCCACATGAAACAAAGTTTCAGATAAGCGAATGTGAAGATTCCTCAGCTTCAAGACCTTAGTGGGCCCTACCCAACCAACCATACAACTAAGGATCTCACTAACCCTAATTCCATAAATCGATGCACGCGCCGGGCGCGCGAAACACTAATACTAATACTGATACTAGTACAAATACTAATACTGAAAACAATAATTACATTAATGCTAATACGAATACGCATCATACTGACTACTAAGTTACTAACCCCTAAATCGATGCACGCACCGGGCGCGTGTAGCACTAATACTATCACTATAACTAACCCTTAATCCATAAATCGATGCGCTCGCCGGGCGCGCGTAACACCAATACTAATATTTAACTGAATACCAATACTAACACTAATACTAACCAGTAACCCTAAACACCTACCCATGCGTGTACCGGGCGCGCATAACTCTAAACCCTAAACCCGAAAACCCTAAACCCTAAAAGCCGTAAAACTTGTAACACTGTTACTCACTACTAACCCTAAACCCACAGAAACCGATCCCCGGGGGAGGGCGGTAATCTCATTGCACGATGGTGGTTGGGCTGATTTCTTTAACCCGCAGCTGATCCCATTTCTGAAGCACGACCCCTTGCTCGGCGATGTCAGCGAGGGCGAAACGCGACACCAAAAGGTCCAATCCCAGCAACCTGTAGCAGTTTTACATCGCGATGACGATCCCATCCTCCGAAAACGAGGACCGTCACGAGGATCGTGGATCTCGATCCCTGTGACTGTTGTCGCAGTCAGCCCTGGGAGGGCGGCACCAGGGGTAGATACATAGATGGATAAGACTTGGACTGTGGACTGGCTCGGCGCTGTTGGGCTTGACTTGGCTTCAGTGGGCGTGTCCTCCCTTCCTTCCTTTGTGTCTGCTTTGGTCCTTTCTGAGACCCTGCAAATAGGAACTCCCCAAAAGCTTGACGCGAAACAAAACCTTGCAAATAGGAATTCCCCAACAGCATGACGGAAAGCCGGGTGCCGCCAGACCCTCCCCTCGAAAAGGAAAAAGTCACCAAACAGTGCAAATAAAGGGACATGCCCTCTCGCGAGGACTCCGGATTCTGCTATGGATTCCTGCTCGTGGCTGACAAGATTTGTTGTCACTTGCGTTCGAGAAGATCGACAAACCTGACGACATAAGCAGGAAGAAGCCCTTGAAAGCACCTCTGCTCACACTTCCAAGAAGCTTGATGCAGGCGCTGAGACCACTCTCTGGTGAGGCCCTGGCAGGCTTTGGGAAGATGCAAGTCCAGGAGGCGCCCCCTGAAATGGCATCCACGGCAACCTTGCTTTGCAGATGCGGGAATGCTCCAGCCCTTAGCCAAGTTGTCTAGCCGTGGAAAACCGTATGGTCGAAACTTTGCACAGATGGGTGTACCTCTTAGGCCTGAGAGTCTGTGTCCAGGCACGGCTAGAAAGGTTACTGAGGTTAATGATGAAGGTCTGGAGACGCCGTGAGCTTGGACGAAGTCTCTTTACGGCACTATCACGATGCTCGTGGGTTACAGCCGCCGTTTCTTGTGTTCTGCCCGAGAGAACGATGAGCCGTTGGGCTTCCGATCGGGCCAAGGCGTCGAGGACTAGTAGGGTGCTTTTCCGGTCCACTCTCGTTCTGCTCCCATGTGCTTTGAAATCTTTGAAGAAAACAAGAGCTAGGGAGGCCTTGGAAATGGCAACACGGGGTGTCTCAAGCTCCTTCGAAAGCTTGCATCCAGTAGTGGGTTCTTGCGGCTGGCAGTACGGATGCCAGGAAGCGAATTGGGTGCTCCACAGCAGCAACCGTGGTAGGCCGTTGGTGCTTCGCTGTGGATTCATCGAAATCGTCGTGGCGTGTCGTGGCAGGGAAATTGCAGCAAATACATACGTCGTATGCTTTGCAATCTTCTATCGATGCAGAAATTTCCCAAGCCGTCTCTATCTGTCTGCGACTGGACAAAAAGGACTGGCATGCGATGCTCCAGCAAAAGCTGGAGTGCAAATGATGCAGCTTCCGTTTCCGTGTGTTTCCTGAAACGAGTGGTGACTTGCATGCAAAACTCACGATTGAAAAAACTGAAGATGACGTGCGGATGCATGAAGCATGAAATCTCCACCTCAATGCCTGGGCGCCACCAGAATCTGGCCAGGTCACTGCCGTACCGGCGACGGAGGCCACATGCGTTGCCGAGTCGTTTAGCGAGACATCCGTGACCCTTCCCAGTCCCCTGGCATTTCGTGTCGGGCTTACCGGACGCTTCGGGGCTTAGATCCTTTAGGATTGAAACTTGGATGTTGTGCAGAATCCAGCTTCCATGCCATACTTGGTGTGCACGGGTCTGAGGTTCCATAGAGTAGGTCAGAGTCAGAGAAACCTGAAGATCCTGATTCCTATGGTTTATGCAGGGTCAGTGGTGCCTCAAAATGTATCATGCGGTATCTGAAAACTTCGATACACGGAAAGCGCCTGCGCAGTTCGGAGGACTGCCAGACTCCAGACTCTCGGCGCCACAGGATCAAAGACCTGGCCAGGTCATGAGATGCTTGCCAGTCTGCTGAAGGAGCGGTGGAAATCGGTGGCGTTGGCTTGAGCAATCGCTGATGCCTGTCGGTGCCTGTCACGCAGATGGATCCGCGAAGAGCAGAGGGCCCCGAAGCCTGCAAAGAGAAGGCTGCACGAAATCCCGGTCTCGATCCAAAGCTGACCGAGCGCTGCGGGAGCAAATCGGGTGTAGCTAATCAAGAAGCCTGGAGTCACACGGGCGTGGTGGTCTGCGGCAAGCCATGAGTTGGCTCTTTCTGATTCGGGTGAAGCAATCCTTTCCATGACGATTTCGTGAAGCCGTGAAAACATCGCCGGCCCCGCCTCTCCCTGAACTTCTAGCGTTGCAGCCTCTGGAGGGCTGCCAGCCTTCCCTGCCATCCATTGGCTTCAAACCTCAACGAACTTGACTTGAGCAGCTGTGCAAACACACCGACGCACCAGCGGCTGACTAACCTTGAGTTCTCCACGGAATGGCAGCTACTGTGGCGGCATCTGGGGCGACATCGAATGGTTTTATGTCGATCAAGGTGCTGCACTGCAGGTGAACTTCGAGAACTAAACGACCCTGCACCAACGTGTTACTTCAGCCCAAATGCTTTGCAGCTTGGTGTGATGCTGCATGGCGTGTAAATCGCACATGCCGGGTGAAGAAGCTTAGCCACTGGCTGCAGCGGCCAGCAATGCTGCGAAAGATATCTCACAAGCAACCTATTGAACCCTTCGACAGGATCTCGGAAGCAAGGCAGCATTGCACCGCTTAACAAACCACCAAGCAAGTCGTCGGATGCCTCGCATTTGCGATCGTGGTCCCTGTACATGACACCTTGACCCATCGAAGAGCCAATAGCACAGCTGAGCTGCCTGTTCTTTAAACTGATCGAAGGGAAAAGCAGGCAATCAATCAACTCTGTGAAGATGTTGAAACTCGGAAGCTCGCTCGGTATCAAACGACAGTTGACAGTTCACTTCCCCTCTCCCCTCTGCTCACACAATGTGCCGCGATATTCGCAGCAGCATCTGCGATGGTGAAGGGTCTAAAACGATTGCAGTCAGTCTTATTCGCTCCCCTTGCCCAGACCGGACCGTGTGTGCCATCTCTGGAGTTGCAATACATCACAACTCCTATGTGGAAAGACGGCCGGGGCCAGGCCTGCCTTCAAGCAAAGTCCAGGCCTGCCTTCTTAGCGTGAAAGGACGACGCTACAGCGCTAGAGTTTCTGCACGTTCCTGGCTCTCGGCTATGGCAACAGAGCTTCAGACTGGAACGCGGGTCTCTGCCCAAGTGCTTGATACTCAAGAGGCTCGTGAGGAAACAGCCTGGGCTCCGCTGCATGCGTGCTGGCTAGCAGCGGCTAGCAAGCTGCTGGCCAATGACGACTTGCTACTTGACTACACGTCACTGCAGTCCCTGCAGTCACTGCAGCTGCGAAAGTCGGCACGATGCAGCTCGAGCTTCCAGGTTCATGACGTGTGCCGGATGAACCGGCGGACTGATGGAGCTGTGCCACCAGCCGTCTTCTTAGCCTATCTAAAAAAGGACAGTGCTACTCATAACACCCTCCAGACCAGTCGGACGATTGATTCTGACAGAGGGGTGACAGTTTCGCGGTCGGTTCCTCAAGCAGCAATGGGAACAACTGCATCCGCTCCGTGCAACTTCCTGGGCGGGAGCAGGGAGGAATGGACGAAGAGGACGAATCAGATTCGATGCGAACCTCCGACTCGCGGGCTACAGGCACGCGCGACTCTTTCGGAGCGAGCCGCTGGTCCGCAGCGACGTTGTCCAGCGACAGCCGCCAGAGAATGTACATGATGATCACGAGCAACCTCGGCTTGCCAGGGCTGCTAAATGCGCAGGCCATGGAGTCCGATGGAGGCCTCCAAGACATTCGCTGCCAGGCAACAAGGTGACCACTGCACAAGCTGCGTAGGAGCTTGAAACAGCCTGTCACTGCTGAAGGCTTCCACCAGTACGTCACCCCATGATGTTGCACAAGCACGGCTTGGTTTCAAGCAGGCCGGGACACCTGCACGCCCCAGACGCCACCATAGCACATGCCATCAATGACGCCCTGCAGTGCACAGCTTGCCTATGCTTGCCTGCACCACCTACTGTATCCACTGGGTCTGAATCTCACACATCCAAAGCTCCTTGTAGGTTTCTCCCATGAAACCACAAGTCACGCCATTTCCAATGGTCGTGATTTTGCTGAGGAAGTACTGGTCCTGAGCATCTCTCTCAGCATGTGTGGTGCGCATCTGTCATCTTCAACTGCTTCGACAAGTCAAGTCCGTACATCTCCCGGAAGTCGACGACAAGGCTCCAGGAGTGTCTTCAAGTTGGTCTGGATCTTGGTGAACGACTGCGTCGTAGCCGTGTCCAGGCGGTTAAACACCTCACAGGTTTGGTTGGGCAAGTTGCTCGTGTCAAGCTGGGAGCGAAAGCCTACACCCTCTGTCTGTCACTCCTCTGTGCCAGACTTTGCACAGATTCCTCGAGTTTGCCAGGATCGCTCCGAGGAAGGACTGTCACAGGCCTTCTGCTGTTGCCGCTGACCGTCCAGAACTGGGAGAACAGCTCTTCGGAAGGGTCAAACGAGGTCCACATCCAGTCATCAGCAATATGCAAGGCCCGACTACGATCTCTCCCGTGGCAATTTCGATGACCTTGCCCTTCCCCACCCACGCCTGGCCCGCGACCCCTTGGAGGTTTGCCGTTCCCGGAACGGGAACTCTGCAGCAAAGCTTCTGCCCCCCACCCAATTTGCTTCGCATCCGTAGTTTCCTGCGGTTTTTGCAAGCTTTGGACTGGTCGAGGGCAGCTACTACAAGCAGCCAAAGAGGAACTGTTGCAACACGAGACATTGGTTCACAGGTGCCACACTACATTGCAGGTCTCCTGTGTCTCTACCAGGCTTGGAAGGGATATGGTCCCGACTCGCTCGCACGTGACACGCACCTGCTCTCGGTGGCAGGGCTTCGTTTTACCGGCGTACGCAAAACCAGCACAAGCAGCGCACTGGTTTAGCAGCTCGGCTGTACTGTGCTGCCGTGGTTTGTAGAAAAAGCCCCTCTCCACTTGGACCTTGCCTGATGGCTTGCTGAAAGTATGGGCTCGGAGCTCGAGAGCCCAAACCCTGCGCGCAAACTGATTTCCCAGTCCGCCTGCCATGCATGCAAAAGGTCGTCGAAGATGATCGAGAGTCCAGGCCCCACAGAGCAGACAACTCAAGACCAATGTTTATCCTTCTGCTCGTTGAACATTGCTAAATGTATGAAGTTTTTTCAGGCTTTCATTGACCCCCCTTTGTCCTTTTCAAACTAGCAACTTCAAAAAACTACGTTGTAGGTCCAACTCCCAGCTCCCTATCGAACCTGCGTCGATCTCCCGTGTTAGGCTGCATTTCACGGTTAGGGTGTTCAAGGCGTGTAGAGCTGAGTGCGGGGCGTTGGTCAGGCGCTGGTCGTAGTCCTGCACCAGAGTGACGAAGTCGGCCAGGCTGCCTCAAGGAGGGCACGTTGGCAGCAAGGCGACGGCCAGTGACGGCCGAGCTGCAGCCGTACTCTTCTTCTGTTGCACCCAGGCAATCACTAATCCAAGTGCTTCCGGATTGAGCCATGTTGATTACCTTGTGCTGCAGAAGCATTCAAAATGTCGACTGGACTTTCGCAAACATCACGCCACCGTGGCTCGGGCATCGCAAACTGAACCCGACTGTCGAAAGCGTCGGCATGTGAAGCGGTTCTGACTCCTCAGGTCCTGTACGGACAGTGCAGCAGCAACAGAATACACTAGCCTTTAGAAATTCTGCACAAGGCCTGCTTGAGATCCATGAACCGGGCGGTTGCCGCCTTCGTTCGTCGCTGTTCAGGGAAAAATGTATGACAACCACTGCCTCGCACAGTGCATCCGGCGGGTCATGCACTGAGACCCCGGCACAGTACTGCGCGTTAGGAGCTGTAAGTCCCTGATTTGCCAAGCCGATATATGCCACATAGCACGGCAGGGAAGTGCAGGGCAGGGCAGCGAAAGGCAGTGGGGCAGAATCGCAATGCTCCTTGCCGCTCAGAGGCTGTGCACACAACCTGCTTCGCGCAGGTCGCCGGGCTGTAGTCAAGGATGCCCCCATAGCCCTCGACACCTCCCGGGAGTCTGGGGCATCGACCGAGCCTAGTTTCACACCCCAAGCATCCCGAACCTTCTGAGCAATGCAAGGCAACAGCTCAACTCCGAGGATGCAGTCTGAAAGTCAGCAAGGACATGCTGTCAAGCAGCTGACTGCCGTGGCAAAGTCGAAAATGCCGTCCCTGGGATGGGCTTGCTTCCCGACTAGCGGCTTCAGATCATAATGCTAACAGGCGCGGCAATGCACCATGCAGACAGGTCTCGTCGTGGTACCTTCTTGTGGGAGGCTGTAGCCGGTTGGGATTGTGAAGCTGCTGCCTCAGAACTCAGCCTCTTGCTGAACGTTCCTGCAAGATCTTAGTGGGGTGATTTGCCGACCTGCTTGCTCTCCAAGGCACAGGAAGCGGAAGAGGCAAAGTATGGGGCGAGATTGGTGTTGCCCCCCATGGGCTGGCGGCAGCGATTCACAATGAACACACGACGAGAGGGATCCCTTTGTTCAGCTAAGGGAGGCCTGGTAGTCTGGGTTGCTCCCAATCGACTGCAGAGGATACCTTCAGAGCCGCTCGAGAGCTTGAACAGCTTGGCAGAACGCCCGAAGGAGTACACTCTACAGACACGACGGCTCGGCACCAACACTCCGGCGTTGCGCTGGCAATATTGTTTGCAGCTTGCCCTTTCGAGGACAGTGTTCATACAACGCTGTGGCGGAGTGCCACCTGTTTCCTTAATTTCTCTGGTCTTCTCAAGTTCTCAGATTTCTCTGACTTCTGAGGTTGCTACGGTGAGCTAGGTTGTGTTGCGTGCCTTCTTTCCCTGACCGACTTTCTCAGTTTTCTGGTTTCGGTAGCTTCTCGGTTGCCTGCACATCCTTGGTGGACAAGGACGAGTTCGGGGAATCGGAATAAGTGAACACTTCCAGGGGCAACTCCGAGCGCAACTGACCGCGACAACTCACAAAACGAGGCGGCAACATGCGGGAACATACAAACAACGACTCGGGCAGGATGGTGTCGTCGCATCACCCCAGAAGTCGTCGCGCGTTCTTTTGGGATGAACTACTCCAATGCACTGCACACCACAGCTGGCAATAGCATGCGGGGAAGGCTTCGGTAATCGGAGATATGGCTTTGGCTTGAATGGGACTCGCAACTGGGAGACTTGACCCTGCTTGAAGAAGCAGAAGGCGGAGGACTCGTTTGTCGGACCTATGCTTCTGCTTTTGAAGGCAATTGCAGGTCAGACCTTGATCATCGGAGCGATGACGAGCAGCGATTTATGCCATGCCGTGAGAAACGGAGGGCTGTTCAAGAGCTCGCAAACCAGAGCCAGTTGCTGCTTTACGGCAATGGGAAACACCTTTGCTTTCTGGGAACTGAGAATTGAAGATGCAAATGGTGGAAGGCATGCTGTAAACTGCTGGAACGAGTATGAGATCACCGAGCTGCCTCAAACAAAAGCAATCTGGAAACACTTCTGCCACTTCCAGCAGCTCGCTTGCTTGATACTCTTTTGCTGAATGCAATCAGGAACCACTCCACGGCAATATGAAGCACCCGTAGTTAGTGTTGGCTCCCTAACGGACAGGAGCCTGTAGACTGTAAGTGCAGCTGGGCAGCATCATTGCATCCAACGGAACATCTCGCCTAGGTCACAAGAAGTCTTACAGCAGCCGGCCGGTGACTCTGCGGGAGAGGCTTGATCCCTCCGAGCGCCGCCACAGCATCTGCGTCAGCTTCGTCACCTGACTGAGCGAGCTTTGACAGCTGGGAGTCTGAGGGAAACACCCCGGAAGCCAAGCCACCCGGCCTCGGTGGAACTCGCAAGGTTCGAACTGGGAGCGCTCCTCAGCTTTGGCTGGAGGCGAAGACTTCCCGGAAACACCAAAGAAGCCTCTGTCAAAAGAAGCTACACTGCGGCAATCTTTTTGAGTTGTTGAAGCAGGCATCCCGAGCTGATCGAACTGGGTCGTGATCTGCGCCTTTCACAGCAGGTAGGACTAAGTAGGTCCATCCCAGAGTTCCGACTGAGATGCATGCTTCCGGAAACTTAGTCATGCCTGTGTCTGCACCACCAGCTTGTTGTACATGGTGACTTGATTGCCGTTCTCTTCGATCGTAATGAGATCGAGGAGCCTTCACATTAAGGATAGGCTGCCTAGACGAAGCATGCAGAGTCCTAGCGCCTGGGGTTGGCAGTCGAGTTCTGAATGCACTGGTCAATCATGGCACCCATCATGTCGCCTTGGATGCACGTCAGACTTCTGCCGCAATGGTCATGTGAGTGGCTTGCGGACCTTTCTGCTTGCCCGGCATGTCTGAAGCAGTCCGTGCTCGGGAGTTTGCAACAGCTCATTCATCAGCTTCTGCCATGAGGCCCGTAGGACCGGCAATCTCAATCTCCAATGCTCCAGAGATGTCCGTGATCATTTGGCCTCATCGCCACACTTCAAAACGCTCGGAGCGAACCTACCCCTTGTACCCTTCACCATGAAAGTCACAACTTCAGACCACCATCCAGACTAACGAGCCAGCTGCCAGTAAGGAAGCGATCTTGCGTCACGGCATATTCGTTTCTTAAGTGGTAGTTCATCTTGCTGCTGTTGCATTGTTGCTGCTTCTTCTGTTACCGCCCTCGCTGTTGCACTTCTACTCTACTGTGATCGTTCGTTCATTCGTTCACTCATCTCATTCATCCCATTCATTCCATTCATTCCATTCAGTCCCTTCATTCCGTTCATTCCATTGGTTCCCGTCCTTCGTTCTCTTTTTCTATCTTTATGTCGTTCTTTATTTGTGTCTTTCGTTGCATATTTCGTCATTTCTGTCGTTATTCCTCTCTTTCATTAGTTCATCGATTGAATCGTTCATTCATTCATTCATTTACATCAGCACATTCGTTCATTCATTCGTGCCTTAGTCAGATTCAGGCGGTCAGTCAGCCGCCAGTCCGTCCGTCAGTCAGTCAGTCAGTCGTTCATTCACATGTCTACTGTGTCTGCTTGCAGAGTTTAAGCGATTTTTCTCTAGACACACACGTATGCGTGTGCCCCTCGAGGTTGTGAGCTGTTTCATGTAACCTTGCTTGCTGCGTGTCTCGAGAGTTTCCGCATCTCTTTCTGAAAAGGTGGTGGCATAGGGCGATGCCCGACTGTGTCTAATGCAATTGTGACATGCAGCAGAAACATGCGCTTCTGCCGCTTCCATCTATCGTCCATCTGCCATTGGTCCATACAAAGGAGGCTCCAGTGGTTCTGTTGCCTTGCAGCTACCCTCAATACCACGATAAGCGAAGTTCGTGCAGTTCGAACGACCGTGGAAAAGACACCCTCAAGCAAAAGGGAGTAGCAAGCAAAGATGGTTTCAAACTAGGATGCTGGCTGTTGATATCCTCCATGATCAGGCACATGGAGGATAGCGGCACGGCCAAAATCAGCAGGATACCGCCGAGGAAGAAGGCCAACATGGTGTAGTAGCAGCCTGGGTAAGTGCCCAGATGGAGAAGGAAAAGAACCCATGGCTATCCTCCCTGAAGTTCCAAGTTTCAAGACGACATATCCAGATCGTCATGCAATGATAAAGGAGTCCGCTGTTCAAGTGAAGAAGTGCAGCTGCTTGTTGTGCAGACTCGCAGCCGCAGCACCAAGTGCAGCATGCGCATCGATACGTCCACGGACTGCTCACTGGCTCTCCACTGTCATCGCTTCCTCAGTGCTGCACCATCCGCTGTTTGCGCGGAAGAGGGTTCGCCAGTCTGCAAAAAAGACATGGAGAATCCGCACAAAACACCCGAGCAGCGACGCTTGTCACAGCACATCCACACCAGAACCGCAATGATCGCACAGGCTGCAATAGCCAAGGCCAGACCTTGAATGCGAAGGCGAGTGCAGTCTGTAAACTGCAGCTAAACATATGCTGTGCCCAGGAACCAATCATGAACACGCTTGCCACTGTCCTCAGGCCGAGGGATTTGGGCCGTCACTGACGATCCAAACACAGTGAACGGCCACATAATCCCTAGTGCTAAACTTCGGCGTCCCGGACATGTGATACAGTGAGCAGACAGATGCTCCAGAGAAGATAGTTTCCATATATGGTCGTGCCCCAGCAACCACTGCCCGCTCTTCCCACCCCTCCCCACACATATCCCCCCATTATTCGGTCATCCCGCCCTCCCCCGGGCCTTGGGCTTGCGT
Organism: Symbiodinium sp. clade A Y106; assembly: GCA_003297005.1. Classification (NCBI taxonomy): domain Eukaryota; class Dinophyceae; order Suessiales; family Symbiodiniaceae; genus Symbiodinium; species Symbiodinium sp. clade A. Next base: position 21,821 of record BGNK01003049.1, on the reverse strand, counting down.
GTGGGCCTGTGGTCATCCCACCTCCCCCCCTGTGCTTGAGCTTCGGACGCTCAGGGCTCCAGGCCCACATATTTGGAGGGGATACATTGAGGATATTGAGGGGGGGGGGAGGGGAGAACGCCCAGAGCACAACCATATATGTATATACTGTATATACATATATATATGTATATGTATATATATATGTATATATATATATATATGTATATATATATATGTATATATATATATATATGTATATATATATATAGATATATATATATATAGATATATGTATTTACAGTGCGACCATGAAACCCGTTGGCATTCATCTGGTCAGACAGCGTTTCCATCAACGTGTCCTCAGCAACTGCCGGTGTGGAGGGAGCTAAAGAAAGACAGAGGAGCAGCAAAGGGTGAGCAACACAGGCACAAAGGTCCTCCACGAAGGGAGTGAAGCTTGACTTAATGGTCGTCTTCAGCTCGACAAGTGGGGCAGTCGCCTGGAAGCGGCGCTGGAGAAGAAAAACCAGGCAGCCCTCCCAACCAATCTGCTTCAGATAGCCAGGCAAGGGTTCATGCCAGAAGTTCATGCATCTCAACAGTCATACCCCTCAGCAGAGGAAAGGTAACCTCTGGGAAACCTCATGGAGGCTCATCAGGGGCAACAGAGTAACCTCTGCTTTCTTCTCTGAAAAACCTGTTTGGCTTCAGGGTTGAGGCTGAGCGGCATCTATCATCCGGTCCAAACAAGTCCCACGGCAAAGTCGCAACTATGTTTTGCTTTGGCAGCTGAGGCACAGTGCTCAAGGAGCTGCGGAGGCTGACCAAGCTGCCTTGCGCAGAGACATCCGTAGTGTCAGTGTCAGCGAGTACGCGAGACAATGTCGTAACTCAAGCCAGGGAACTTCCCGAGAGCTGGTTGTCCACCTCAACACGCGCTGCACTGAGCGCAGCAGCAGTGCCAGAAGACACAGCGCTGCTCACCTGCAGGGGGCCCCCCACTCCACAACGCTGCCTTCAGCCAACTGTTCTACCAAGAAACATCGCTCAGCGTCGAGGCCAAAGGCCCGCAGGCTGCGCCTGGGAGCCCATGTGACCCACAGGAGTACAGAATGAAAATGTACGCCAAATGTCCGCATGAATTTCGAAAAGAACCCTAAGCCTGTGCTGGGGCCTGTACATTCATGAAGTGTGTTCGTCGGCAACGTGTTCCGAGAGTCGCTCAACATCGCGCTGAGCATATCCAACGTGGCCTCATGGAGTCTATATAGGTGAAATCCCCATCCGCATCCAAGTTGCTGACGACCCGCTTGGCTCTGTAAAACCATATTACCCTCGCCGTCGTGCTTCAAAAGCCAGTCAGTCATCTTATGTAGACTTGCTAAGTGTACTGGAGAATACATGCTCAGCCGACTCAGCCTGAGGGCCCTGAAGGTCGCAATGGCACTGAGAGACCAAGTTGCAGTGGCAACAGTGACGGAATCGGTGATGTCCTTGCCAAGGGGCGCAGGCAGGCCACGTGCACCGCCCGGGAGAGTGCGGCAGTTAGGGGGGGAGCAGAGGGCAGAGGCCGGCTCCTGCCTGGGTGTCTAGCAATATGCCTCGGAGGTCGTTGATGAACTGCGAGTTCTCAGCCAGGCTGCCTCGAGCCGCAAGCAAACTCATTGCGACCGGCACGGGGGCATCACTGCATCGCTTGTGGCCTTCGAGCTCGTCGAAGATGTTCAGCACAGGGATCAAGCCTAAGAAGTAAGGATCACTCTGTCCCTGGAAGGTGGCGTTCACCTCGGCTCGGCTGAAGTGAGCGGAGTGCCAACAATACAGCTACACACCTAGTTGCAGACAAGCAGCCATTCGTGCTGCAGCACAGTTTGTCACGTCGAACCCTTCCACGGCCTGGGGATTGGAATTTCGCCACATTCTTCACTAACAGGTGAAGCATGACACAGAGATAAAGTCTCGACCTTTGGATTTCAGGACAGCGGCACGCGAGTAGCCACGTGTGGACAAGCTGGACAAGATGACCAAAGCCAGGACTACACCTCCGATCCTCGGGAACGTATCCAGAACTTCTAGGATGCACGGCGTCTAATGAACCGGTGAGCTGCTTTCTCAGCCAAGAGTCACGAGCAAGAAGACCAGCTTCACGATAAAGGGAATGTTCCTTTTCCTGCCGACACTTGAGTTTGGCTTGTGCTCGACTCCAGCCCTAGGGCGCCAAGCAGCTGCAGGAGGATGCATGCTGCAGGCTAGAAGATGCTGGCTCCAGGCATGCGAACGGAAGTCGCCACCAGTCAAAAACTCGATGCTCAAGACGAATCCAAGAAGCACACAACTCACACAACCAGAGCTTCAGCTTTTTCTGTGTCCCGGTCCCGCGGCAGCAGCGGCAGCACTTGCAGCATGGACATGCCGTCCAGCAGCAAATCAGGATGTAGATGGCAAAGATGAGAAAAAACATGATCTCGGAAAGAGGATTGGCTGGACATCTTACCGTCTGGCGATGTCAGACAGCCCCCTAGCCCTAGCGTGAGTTCTCTGATCAAGGCGAGGCACAAGAGGAGTAGCAATTGCGATGAGTTTGCCAGGAAGCTCGGCCGCCAGGCTGTCTACGAGCTCCGCGTTGTTGTCTGCTGCCTCGGCAAACTGTGATCCTTCCAGTGACACTCTGAAGCAGCCCCCGGAGGAAAACGCTTCTGATCCTTTCTGTGTTCCAAGGAGCCGTCATGAGCTCCAGAAGGATGTTGCCGGCAGCTGCGTCCTCGAGCTGCTCTCGTGCCTTTGCCCGATCCTGGGAAGCTGCGCAAAGGCTCCAAAGCGACTGTAAGTCGTTCTCGGGTGCCATGCATTAACAGGCGATGGCTATATCTGCAGGGTCTAGGCAATACACGTCCAAGAGTCATCCAACTCCAAGGAGTCTCGTATAGCGCATGCCTCACAACAGGTCTCAAAGTTCGATTCAACCACAGACTCTCTTCAGTGTGGGTCAGGAGCTAGAGCAGATGCTGCTGATCTGCGTTTGGCCCTCAAAGCATCAGTCTTCCTACTACTACTACTACGACGACGACTACTACTACTACTACGACGACGACGAGGAGTACTACTACGACTCGATCAGGAATCAAGCAGGAACAAAGGAAGCTGTGTCACGCGGGCAGCTGTGCAGAACGTGGACAAGCACGCCCTTGAAAAATACCAAGCTGGCCGTCTCAGCTTTGTCATCTGCTAGATTTGCCATCCGGATATCATCCGTCGTCACATATGTGCCAGCCTTAGACATGTCCGATTGGGAGCAACATGTGAAACGAACTGCGCATCCACTCGGGACTTCAGCTTCAAGCACCAGGAGGACATGATGCCAAAAGCCGTGCCGCCGAGACGCTGTCCATTGCCCTGCATTCAAATCAAGGAACGAAGTGTTTCGGACACGGGGACTGCAAACATCTGACCAGCCTCTGCATCCGACCAGGACTCCAAGCAGTACAAACAGCTTGACCTCCGTCCAACAGGGTTTCGTGCAGTTCTACTGCCAGGAACCGTGGCAACCATCATTTGTGTTGAAGCGATCTGATTCGAAGACCATTGTCACACCAAGAGTCTGTGTTGAAAGACATGGTCTCCTTTCCGCGGGTGCCTGGAGCATGATCTCGATGCGAAACATGTTTTATGGATACTTCCCGGACAATCCACCTTCACTGGCAAACTGAATGCATCCAAGGCTCTACAGGTGACACTACTGTTTCGCAGCGTCTGTTTGAGCAATAGCAGCAGCGGCAGGTACAACAAACCAGGCAGTTGCGCTGAAAGTGGCTCAAGCAGCCTGCAGCAACGAAGCATGATGACTTGTTAACCAAGATGGCTCCTAGAAACCACCTGACTGGAGATTCTACTTCTGTGGTTATCTCTCAAGGCCCCTGCCCGATTCTCAATTATTTTCGACCTGTTCCGTCCACTTTGTCACAGCCCTGTGTCACGATTCTCAGCTGTGCTACGTGACGAAAGCTGCAAGCAGCCTAGCATTTAGGACATCCATTTCTGGTAGCCACAGAAGCTGGATACTTCTTCTGTGGAATCCAGATTTGACAGAATGACATAAAACTCCATGCTGCAGCGATGTCTCCTAAATACAAACCTTTGGTCTACATGTTGACCGATTGCAGCTTCCCATCTGCATCCTCGAATGGATCTTGAGCGACTGCCTTCCTCACGGCATATGCGGCCAGATATGAAAGAAAGTCTATATAGAGAGAAAACTCTGAACCCTGAGAACAGCAATGTGAGGCCCGTCTTAGGTTTGGCAGTGCCGAAGCGCATGCAGAGTTCTACTCTGGCGCCTTGTTGGCTTCTTCAGTCGTCCTGCTTGGATGGGAGGGTCGAGAGGGCATGAATCTTGCACCGGGCTGGCCTAGTCCTCATGAGCCGGTCTTCCTAAGGCCGTGCTTAACTGGGGTCCTAGGTTTAGCTGCCTGGCAGGCAGCATCAACGGAGGGACGGAGATCTATTGCGCCCCTCGACATTTGACTTCTCATTGTTGTGCTTGAACCTCGGGGCCAATCCGACCTACTGGACTGACAGCTTCCCCATGCGTCAAGGCAAAAGGAGGCCCTGAGCGTGGATTCACGTTGAGCCGCCCGTCCTCCTGCTCTGCCTCCAGGACTCGCTTGGCCTCATCACTCTAGGGCAAAGCTGGCTATATACTTGCTTTTCTGACCCAGTCTGAGATTAAGCACTGCCTACAGAAGAAAATATGGCGACAACTTTCTGATGGCCAGGAGTCCGGGGCAGGTAGAGTTTTGCGTTGTGCTCTACGCATCCAAACGAAGACTTGCATGTGCAAACAGATGATACGATAGATACTTTAACTATGTATGTCCGTGTCTGTCTGTGCCTCCCTCTCGCTTCATCTGCGTACTTATCTAGGTGGCTGTCTATCGTCGTATCTATACTATACAAACGATAGGTAGATAGACGGATAGATACATAGATAGCCAAATAGATCGCCAGATAGATCGACAGACAGATGGACAGATAGACAAATAGATGGATAGATAGATAGATAGACACATAGACAAGTGGATAGATAAGCAGATGGATAGATAGATGGATAGATAGACGGATACATGGATAGATGGAAGATGGATGGCTAGATAGCTAGACAGATAGATCGGCAGAAATGCAAGTCAGACAAAGTTTTGCACAAAGAGATAGGCAAAAAATCCCAGTTATGTCGCTGCTCATTGTCGCAGGTCTGCGGCTCAAAGTGCTCTCCCTCCACTGTTTGCGGGGTGTTCTTTCCTCGACTTTAGCATGGCGTGAGCCTGTGCGCCGTTCTGGGTGTTGTGCACACGCCTGACCAGAATTGTCACCTTGCTGTGCTGTGCAGTGCGAACGTGATACTTATGTCAGATATGTCAGCAGGTGAGCAGGCCTCGTGTCGGAGGCACTGCTCTCAGGGGGATTTAGGGCAACAGATGTCCAAGCGTAGAAAAGTAACAGCAACGAGGCCTAGCATGTTGCGAGTTCGCGGGGCTTTTGCAATGGGGGTCACAACAGCATACAGTACCCTCCAGAAGCGTAGAAAAGTACGCAGACACTACACACGACACGAGGTCTCGGTCTCTCTGCAGGGAAACTCGGAAGAGCGCCTCGGCCTCGGCCGCTTTCCGCTGCTCCGCTGACACCGCGGAGAACTGCAGCGCAGAAGAAGCGAAGCGAAGCGAAGCAAAGCTGTGCAAAGCTGTGCAAACATGGCATAACATGGCATCTTCAAGGTGTGGTGGATGGACATGGTGACATGGCGCTCTCCGAAGGGTTCACAATTGTCTTGCGACTGTGCTGTCCACCCAATCAGTGACCACATGTCGCACTGAAGAGTCTATTGAAGCTACCGAGGATTTACGGGATGCGCGAGGTGATTCGCTACAGACTTCTCTCAGCCCCTTGAAGGAATGTCGCTTGCCTCCTCTGCCATCATTACCGTTACCTTCACCCGCCGCCCCTGTCATAACCGTAGTCTGGATCATGAGCTCGAGCTCCGAAGGCCAGGAAGGCGCCGGACATCCACGTAAGGCGGAAAACTAGGACCCCTGAGTCTGGCAGAAATGACGACGACGAGCAGAGTGACAGATTCACAGAAAAAAGCCAGAGCATGAGCTTCTCTGAGATTCTTTGACAAATGGCCCTGGAGGGCGGTCGAACACGAAGCAAGCTCGAACGGAAACACTCAGATCGCGAAGAGTTGAAGTCTCCATTATGCTGCTGAGGTTGCTCTACATTGAACAGCCGGCGATGCATGTGTCCGTTTCAACGGTGACGTCGATTTGGCGTCGATTGTCAATCACAAGCCACAAAACACTGTGCGTCGTTTGGTATTCAGAAATGCTGCATTCTGCCATCCTTCGACTGCATCACGAGACACATGCTCTGATGCTCACAGTACCCTTCAATGCTCTCGACGCGACAAACGGCACGTTCGCGCATTCTCTGAAAGGCCTTCCGTCTCGGTGTCGCTACCCGGGTTCAGCGACAATCTCCCAGGCCCAGGGTGCTGCGAGGTATTCTTCCTCCTCAATTCACCAGCCATCTCGCGGCGCCCAGTGAGTGATTTTCCGCAGCTTTCCCGAGAAAACTCCAACTGAAGCTTCATCTTGTTCCTCGCCATTGACCAGGATGGACCATGGAGAAGCTCAACAAAGATCGTCGTTCGTCTGCATTTTACACTTAGGAAATGAACAAGGTCTGTTATCAGGCTCGTGCATAAACACAACATGGAGCGAATGGCTGGCGGTGCCCCTCGCCTGATAATTCGATGCCGGACAGATCCACGAGATCTCCAGCTCGAAATCCTTGTCCTTTTCATCGTGCACCTGCGAACAGCGAGCAAGACTGCCGGAGTCGTCCCAGCCGGACTTTTGTTTCTGTGACTTGAACACTTCAACAGACTTGCCTTTACAAGAAACGTAAATGTCATGATTGTCTCGTCTCAGCAAAAGTCAACCGTCTTCTCGCCCCAGCTTTGAAGGCAACTGAGTCACGATCAAGAGTGGCCCCTAGTATGGCAGCACAGGGCCTTGTGAATGATCTTTGCAACCTAGGTCAGTGCTGCGGTTCTCTGCTAGTTCTTTGCCGTTTCTGATTGGCACTTCATGCCACGATTTCACCGAAACATAGCCTCAATTTACCATGCAAAACGTTCGGTGTCATGCCGATCGAAGAAGCACTGCTCCAGACACAATAAAGCGACAGCCATACAAACCTCAGCCCATGACGTGGACGAGGGCTTGCTCACAGGTGAGCTCTGGATTGTTCCTGCCGAGCCATGGAATCGAATCGACTTAACAGCTTCTGCAACTGCGAAGAAACCAGGGCTGAAAGGAGCACCGTCATGCAATTGGCGAGTGCCGGGTACCCTCCATGCACTGAGCTTCGTGCGCCAAAACCTTCTCGATTTCTGTCTTGGCTGCCTGCTTTCCTGGCATCCATGCTTGAAACTGCAAGTCCAACCACCAGAACATTGATCTGCATTGAGAATGCAACAGAGGTCATACCACCAAGTCATATGGTTGAGGTTGGGCTCTGTTAACTCATGACACGCAGCACCCTTGCCCTCTGCCGTGGCTGTGTACCTGCACAAACTTGTCGTTTCTAACCAAGCAAAACGGACACGGACGGAAAGACGCAAGCGGATCGAAACCTATCTTCGACGGTAGCCCCTCTGCGGCTCACTTGTAGACCATGCCGTTGGGCTCAATGCAAAACAAGTCGGGCTTTTTGGTCTCCTGTCGGCTCAGGCCAAGCTCGCAAAGTCTTTACATGCAGCGCAGAGTTCCTCATCCACGCAGCCGAGGAGAACCGCACAGCCGAAGGGACGCACGGACCAGTATCTGAGCGGCTGAAGCAGTACGGGCCAGCCTTGGGCGACCGCGGCCGGTTGCTGAGACACCGGCAGGGTGTATGCGTGCATGAAAAGACCCAAGCCTCGAGGCTCGACAGTTTCGCCACGTCTTCTCAGCTCATGCCCACAAGTTTAGACCGATTCCTTTCCGAGGCCCGCTCGTTCAGCCAAAAGCTCTGGTGGAACTTCCTCACAGTACCTTCCACTACTGGGGCATCAAAGGGTACGCTGTTTCCAGATCTCGTGTGACAAGACAGACGAAGCAGTGCCGGATGAAGAATTTCCAGACTGAGCTCGCTGCGCATTCTGATATTGCCTCAGCACGGTAAAGCAAGAGCCCGGAAAACGACGGGCAAGTACTAGGAAGGTGGCGTCGCTTCCGATCGTGCCCGACCTCAACTGGAGAGATGTACCGACCTACAGCTCCTTGCAGACCACAGCTAGAAGCCCCGTGCGCTGAGCCAGGGCTCTGACTGACGATCTGCCTGGCGTCGGCTACCATGCCAGCAATAGACATCCCTGCACGTCGATGAACCTAAGTCTCCGTCCTCTAGTCTCGATCTGACAAGGAGGGCACATCACGAATGAAAAGTTCGAGCCCGGGACTGGAAATATCCGCTTGGCGGTGCCCGGCACTAACATTTTCGAGAGCCTGGAGCATACCACAAGCAACGGCAGCATGTAGCAGGCACTGCAAATGCCCTGTTGCCTCCCAAGTCCAAGTTGAATCGGGTCCTACTTCTTGCACAGCTGAGCCCCTGACAGGAATTTTTCTGCTGCGAACACCACACCGTCCTGCGACTTGGCAGAGTGTAGCATCGTCACGTGAGGATACGTCAAGCAAGCATTCTTGAGGCTGTGAAACCGCTTCCACGAACTCTTGTCCTTGCAGCAAATCGCAAGCGTTGTCCCGCTGTTCTCCACGGCCTTCCCGGCATATTCCACCTGAGGTCGCCATCAGTCTGAACACAACAGCAGCGGTCGGAGTATGGAGAACTGAAACGCCTGGAAGACTCGGCCGTCGGGGGAAAAGGTGGTAACAGAGAGGTCGTAGCCGGCTCCGGTCCCGGCCTGGGTTGGATGGAAAACTCAGCAGAACTTTTCCGGACATGCATGTGAGCTCACATGAGGCTGCAGCCATCTTCTAGATGCCCCGCTCCCACAACAAGGAAGAGTGTTGTGATGATGGACAGTTCTTGAGCCAAAGCAGAAGGCAGTGACAGTAAGATGCAAAGTCATTGGGCAAACATTGTGGAGCAGGGGCGTTGAGGGGACGGGGCGGGCCCTCGGGCATGACAGCGTCTTTTCACGAGGCGAGATTGGTTCGGCTGGTCCATGGTCGATTGAGTCGGTTGTCTAGGTATGTCTAGGTCTCCTTGGCCGCCGCGTCCTTGGCCTTCTTCATGCGCTCGCCCAGATAGTGCTTGTTGGTGCGCGCCTTCTTGAGCTGCTTGTATGCCGATGCCTCCTTCTCCTCGGCAGTGATGGCGCGGGCACGGGTGCGCTTCTCCGGCTTGGGCACAGGGATGATCTCCTTGAGCGTGTTCTGCGCCACATTCTGAAGCTCCGAGCGGGGCGTGTCGCCCTTTCGCACCTTCTTGGCACCTGCCTTCTTTGGGAAGAGGAGGAGCTTGGACATGTAAAGCTTCAGGCGCTCTACGTTGGCCTGGAGGCTCTCCGTGCAGCGATTTCTGCGGCGGTGGTCAATGGCAATGCCAATCGTCTTCGCGTACTTCTTTGGGATCTTCGCCTCTTTGAGCTCATCAAGGGTGAAGCCCTTGCCAAGGCGAAGCTTCATGTTGTAACGCTGTGTTGGAGGGTGCACAACCGGCCTCAGCAGGCCGGCAGCCGGCCTTGGGAACACCTTGGCTGCCTTGGCCTTGCGCGCGTTGGATCGGCGCTTCTTGCGACCAGCCTGGTCCAACCAGGTGCGCATGAACACGCGGTTCTTGCGTCCGGCTTGGCATCCATTGATCTTCCGAAAGTGCACATTGGGGATGATGTTGTTTCCTCCGTGACCCATGTTTGCAACCCGCCCAGCGCACCTACGCTTCCTCTAATCAGCGTATCTCGCCTGAATCCTGAAAGCAGCAATGGGAGCGTGCAAGCAGGTGGTGACAAGCAAATCTACCGGCTGTCTCGCTGCGCACATAACTTCAACACTTCGGAATGGACCAGGCTCAAGAATGCTCAACATTGCTCAACACTCAGCCGCTGATTTTATGCATTCTGCCAGATGTCCAGCCGTGATGGAAGCACAGCGCCAAGTACGCTTGCGCCTCTCGCGGGTGACAACACAAGTCACAAGTGCTGCAAACACGTCAATGAGTTGTGAAAGTATTTCAGGGACAAGTCCAGCCAATCGGGGCAGATCCATCCGATTCGGTGAGAGTCTTGTCGCTGTTCAGCTGTTCGTGCCTTCACTCTGCAGCGAGCGCGACCAACCTTGGCGAGCGCAGGAAGATAATCAAGGTAATACCCGCCATACTCAGTCGGTTCTACGACATCGACTCAAGTGTGTGTATGCATGATCCCGGCGTCAGTGTCCCTCCACTGCCGGAGCCGAACTCAACCCAATCACCTCCGCCCCAACGGCCCGAAACCCTAAAATCTGAACCATGGACCCACCAGTCCGCGCATGTTACAAGCGGCTAAGCCCAAAACCTTCAAGTCCGCAAGTCCGAAACCCCAAACCCTTTACCTGGAACCCTAACCGTGAACCCGAAACGTTCAATCCTAAACCCGAAAAACCTAAACTTGAATCCACCACCTCCGCATCCAAAAAAACATGTCACTGCAGAAACCCTTGTATGTGCAGTTTAGTATCGATATGTACGAACAAACCTGTATACATAGAACGTTCCTACGTGGCTTGGGTCTCTTAAATGCAAATGCAATGCAGCAGTTTCGTCGAGCTCAGGCATTCCTTGATGATGTCACAACCCAGCCTCGTCTGATTGCATAATATCGTCAAGCAACTTCGTCAGGCAAAGCATTCCTTGTGTTGAATAGGAATCTCGAGACTCAGTCTTGCTGACGAAGCCACAGGAGGCGGTGGAGGTGATTGTACTTCTTGTTACATGGAGTCGCATGGTCCGAGGAAACAGTTTCAACACGTCACGGTCTCAACCTTCATCCGCTTGCGTGCATTGAATTTTGAGCTAAAGCCGCTGAAAGTTCTTCAAGGGCAAACCGAAATACAAGCACTCTACAATCTAATCGTGTTGTCGGCAGAAACTACGCGATAGAGCTGAAAGGCTGGTCGTCTCAGGTCCCCACCGCCGCGACCAGGCGCTGCAGAGCAACTTTGACGGCGATTTGCTGGCAATCCTGCCGGGTGAAATGCACTCAGCCACTTAAACCAGCAAGAAGGCAAGAAGCAAGCAAGAAGCAAGCAAAAAGCAAGCAAACAAGCGAGCAAGCAAACAAGCAAACGGGTAATCAGATCTACAGCCGGCCAAGTTAAACCACGGGTGGTGGTTCCTTCAGTCCATACATTCTTGGGGTCAATCATGAGGCCACCAACAAATCAGCCCGATCCTGGCCATGATCCTCTACCGCTTGATCCTCTCCCTCGTACATCTGGGAGGGGTGATGACCCTGTTATTGCGGTCGGAAAGGCAAGCCAGGTAGAAGTTGGAGCACTGTTCATCTGAGGGTTGCAATACTTTTTTACAGTAGGAGGACTTGGTTTCAACGCCTTATGGATTTGTAGTGTGTGGCGTTCTGTTTTTTAGATTTGTGGGAAGGTTCTCAGGACGCTGTCCATAGCAAACAGGAGGATGGACAGGACAATAGATCTGCACACCGTGAGTTTCCAATGAGGAGGAAAGGATGCGTGAGAAAGGAGGCGCTTCGGCCTGTGCAAAACAGTAGCTGGTATTTTTGAAAGCATCATTATTGGGGTCAAGAAGTATTTAGCCTCTTCTAAGAGGGAAGAACTGGCGCTGGGAGGGGGCCACGTGCCAAATACAAAAGCTGCGCTCACACAGTGCGCCCCCATCTGGCCAATAACCGATCATCTCATTGTAGCATCAGCAACATCATCATCAGAATCATCATCAGCATCTCACCGTCATCACCATCATCACCGTGTCATCATAACGACCCCTCTTCGCATCGTGAGTCTTCTCCCTTTGTCCTGGTCATCATCATCATCATCACATCAGCACCATCATCAACATCATTACCGTGACTGTTGTCATTGCAACCGTCTCTTCATCATTCATGCAAATACTTTGATAGGGATAATTATCACACTAGCTCTAAAAACAATCTACGTCTTCAGGCGTGGCAGCCCGTAAATTTCGTGAACATCCACCGCATGGCGCTTTGCTCGCAACAGCCAACGCGATCTGTGTCCCGCGTAACGTCGAGATCAGGCTGGGGAAGAGTGTTGATAGTTTGGATGGTGCCAACACTACTGGTAAGGACAATCATCCGACTGCCATCAAAGTTGTTGTGCTACACAAAATGAACATGTGAACTGACAATCAACGACATCACCAACATGTTTATCATCATCACCACCACCGCTTCTTCGACGACGACTACCCTATACTACTCCTACTCCTACTCCTACTCCAACTCCAACTCCAACTCCTCTGCTGCTCCTGCTCCCACTCCCACTCCAACTCCTACTGCTACTCCTACTCCTACTCCTACTCCCACTGCTACGGCTACTGCCACTGCTACTGCTACTACTGCTGCTACTACTCCTACTACTACTACTACTACTACGACTCCTACTACTACTACTACTACTACTACTACTACTACTACTACTATTCCTCCTCCTCCTCCTCCTGCTCCTGCTGCTGCTGCCGCCACAACCACCACCACCACGACGGCCACCACCTCCCCCACAACAACACCACTACAACGAGCCCCACCGCCATGGGCAAAGGACACGAAGCGTGGAGGGTTTCCGTTGTTCGAGACCACGTCGGGCTGGGCGATCGAGCACGGTTTTCCTGTGCTGGGTCCTGCACAAGTGCCAGGTTCGTGTCCAGTGTGTTGTCCAGTGCGTCCTGAGGTGGCACAGTCGTTGCTGGAGCGATTAGTCCACAGCCACATGTCGGCGCCTGATGCCTTCGGAGGGCCTCTGCCGCAGTAGCCCGTCGCCAAGCCTTGGGCCACACGCACCGAGAGAGCGCTTCGGCAAATGCCAGTGCACTGTCCAAGCCCTCGGCATCCCAGGCAGCGGCTTGCACTGGCACCTGAAGTGCTAGCTCCCACAAGATCACCACAGGAGCATCTCAGCACGAATGCCACGCCTGGCAAGACAGAACCTTGGAGTCCTTCACATCGGGACCTGACACTGCACTCGGGGAACGTCCCTTCCGTGCGGCGGGATGCGGAGAGCCTCGTGCCGAGGCGGCTGACTCAACCGCAGCACGCAGCCATGAGTGTAGAAGCACCTGAACGGCGCAGAGTCTTCGTGCAAGAGCTTGCACAGCCTTATCTGCCACAGCCTTCAGCATCGCATACGAAGTGCGTCGAACTCTGCAGCGGAGAAGGCTCTCCAGACCTGAATATCAAGACACAGCAGTCGGCGACGTACACGATCGCTCGAGCATCCAACCGTCAATATTCTAACAAAAGTCGACAGTGGGTCGCCTTGCAAGGGACGCCAACGCGACATGCTTCGAAAAGCCTGGCAGCACAAGGTAAGCTCCACGAAACGTGCGCGATGCAGAGATCAACTGCTGGCAAGGTCAAGAGCGCCAGCTAGACCCAGAGCAGCCGCTTTCGTTTCAGCGTCTGCGCTGCGCGAGAGAGATGCAAGGCTGCTAGAGATGCCGCTACCACCCCGGCACCTTGCAAGGCAGATCAAGGCACAAGTAGTCTTGACACTTATGGGCTGTGCTGCACTGCCACACATGACACCCTGCAGCCAACTGTTGCATCGGAGTCCCCGCCTTTTCTGTCGCTCACCTGGGTCAGGACTCGACTCATGCATCAAAGTCCAAGCGCAAGGAAGGATGCGAGAGCCGAGAGACTCGCCCTGCAGGCTCGGTGCAGGAAGAGATTGAGGCGGCTCGACCTGAAGAAGTTCAATTTCTGTTTGGGGTTGCGATGGCCACGGTTGGTGTTAGCACTGGAGCAAAACATAACTGATCCTGCGAACATACCATACCGGCATCCGCAGCATCCCAGACCAAAACGGAAACCTGGAACAAAGAAGGTGCTAACCGATTCTCATCTCAGGCTTTCATCGCTCCAGTGGACCTGCAGCGAGGCTAGCCGCTTAGCCGTCGCCAACAGCGTCGAAGAAAGGAAGTTGCAATTGGACTTGACCACAGTATCGAAACATGCGTGGACTTGCGAAAGCGAGGAAGCTGCTCAGGAATAAAATAAAATACGCTGGGAAGCCAAGGCTTTTCAACTGAAAGCTTGCAGTAAGCTGTTGTATAGCTTCGTGCGCATACACCTAGAAACATCAAAGATTTCCATATGAGTTCCAAACCAGAATGTTTTGCACTACTCTTGGCAAGCCGTCAACACTAATTGACAGAGAACAGAACAACACGAGAATGTAACAACATCGCAAGTTCGAACACTGCGCCGGTGATACAGGCAAGCGTTGAATGCCCTTTGCCCCATTGCCCAATAACATGTAAGTTGCTCGACGTAACCAAGCTCTTGCTAAAGCCCAGTTCAAGATGTTCGCGCGGCTACGCAGTTGATCTGAAACCCTGTTCTTTTCACTATTTTCTCAAACTCATGCTTGCTGATAAGCAAGTATGACGCGCTTTAGCCAGATGCCAAGAAGCAGAGCAATACATGCACAGCAACACGACCACACGAGAAGCAGGGATCACCACCCCAGAGATGGTACGGATAGGCACAAAACACATAACAAAATTGGACCCAATGCCCATAGCCGGCAAGGTCAGTGTCATCAGTTGCACATCGTTCGATTTCGAAATTAAGAGGCTTGTCATGTCTGCGAGACCCCTGAACCTGCAACATTGTCCCGGCTTATGCTATGCTTGTGGTCGACGTCGAGGTACCGGCTGATGGTCATGCAACCACATTCATGGGGGACTTGCGATTACAGAGATCAGAGGTTGATGCACAAGTCGGCACATGCATTTAGGACGGCTGCAAGCGCTGCTTCATCCAGGTCTGTAGCAGCAGGGCTTGCGCTGGGAATCTCCTCAGATGGCTCATGCAAACGACTTCCACGCAATCGACTTCCAAAGCTTCTCTAAGTCGGCGACCATTGCCCCAGTTCCTGATGCCTTGCTCAGGCTGCACGAAGCTTCTCCAAGATACTAGGCCCGGACACCGGCCGCCTTCCTTTTTCTACTATCAGTGATTCCAAGGCTGATGCAGCTTGGAGACCGCGGCCCTCTTGGTAGTTTCAGCCTCCTTCTTCCACACCTGGGCAAAACAGATGCTCACAAGAATACCTACGGTGACAATGCCACCGCCCCAGCCTCGAGCACCTGCCACAACCTTGCGGTGGGCCTGGGCATTTCATTCGGCTCTGTAACCTCTTAACTGCCGTCCTTGGCAGTCTTGAGTGCAGGGGCACAAAGAATTCCGGCTGCGGCGTCTTCGCAGACTCTTTGGCAGCCTCGCGGATCAAGCTCCAAGATCATTTGAACCTCTGGTGTCAACACATGCAGACCACCACCAGCAGACGAACGTTTCCCGTCTTCAACATATGCTTCATGAGCAATGTCTTTGTAACTCAGATTTGTCATGATGACTACCTTCGATATTGGTGTTGACACTGTGCTCAGTGTCGCCGCCTTTGTCATGATTCTCGCAACTGCCAGCCAGTCCTACTAGGGTTGAGGAAACTCTCGTTGATCACACTTGTCAGGAAAAACCATTGCTAATAGTAGAAGCGTCATTGTCACAGTTGTGTTTACATCGACGTCGACGATGCCTACGGCCAAACGTGGCAGAGTGTCACAACCTGTCAGGAGATATCAACTAGCACTTCGGTGAGACACCTGAAGATAGAACACCCAAGCTCGACAACAAGCCCTTTCGTATGGACATCTCCATATTCAAACTTATTCCTGTTATCAGAAGTACGACCATGAGTGCTGCAATGAACATGCTGACCGTGTTTCCTGCTGCCACTATGCTGTTTTTTGCAAATGCTGCTAGATCTACTTGCATCGCCTGTGACGCAACTAGTCCAGCATTTGTCACCGCCACTTCTACTTTGGAGATCAATACCCATGGTTCTAGCATTACTGATGCAACTGTTGATGCTGCTTCCCTCATTGGTACTAGTATTTTTCCATTGGCAAGCTGACAAGGGAAAGGGTCTGCCTTGCTATGATGTCCTTTCTGTTTTTTGCAGTTACGACTGTTCCTGCTGTTTCCATTGCTATGACGGCCACCACCTCACGGTTACTGCTGTGGCTAATATTGTTGCACTACAGTCACCAGTGTCGCGAGTATTTTATTTTGACAGTGCTTTGGCTGGTACTGCTCAGTACTACTCTCTTTGGTGTTGTTAAAAATGACCACCACGCGAACTCCACTGCAACGGAGACTGCCAACAACACTACCATCACAATAAGACAATACTGCTGTTTCTATTGATACGGCAACAACCACTCGCTACTGCTACAGCTGCCTCTACTGCTGTTGCTGCTGCGGTGGTGCTGCTCATACTGCTACACTACTGCTACTGCCACTGCTGCTGCTACTTCTACTTGAACTGCTGCTGCTGCTGCGACTGCGACGGCGACTGCTCCTGCTCCTCATGCTGCTGCTCCTGCTCCTCCTGCTGCTGCTCCTGCTCCTCCTGCTGCTCCTGCCGCTGCTGTTGCTGCTGCTCCTCCTCCTCCTCCTGCTCCTGCTCCTGCTCCTGCTCCTGCTGCTGCTGCTCATTCTCCTCCTGCTGCTGCTGCTCGTGCGGCTGCCGCTAGTGCTACTGCATTCGTACGACTCTTACTCTTAGTACGAAGACGAGGGCCGCGGCTATCACCGCTTTGGTTGCTACTAATTTAAAACTTGTTTGTATGACTGCTTACCTACTTTTCCCTCATTGCCACTGACGCGATTGGTACGATTCCGATCATGAGCGCCAGTATGTGTACCATTGTTGCGTTTTGTTACCATCGCTGCAATGAATACAGTGTGAGTATGAAAGGAAATTACCAGCAGCACAACAACTCTTGCATTAGTCAAGGTACTCTTGTCATTGCAAATATGTGGAGCGATGCTATGCTTGCAACGACGACTGTCGCTGCCGTCTCTGTATTGCCTTGATTGCTCTCGCTACTCCGATTACCATTTGTACCACTGAGCTCATGTTACTGCGGCGACCCCGATTTATTACCGTTCTTCCTGGTGTTGCTGGTACTGAGCTTTGGTAACTTCGCCAGAAACCGCTAGCATCAGCATCCAACAGAAATTCCGTTCTGACCATGATTCAAACCAACGGACAGCGCAGCTTGCACGTCCCCTGGGATGTCAAAACCTCGAATACTGAATCCTATGATCCTATGTCAGAAACCTGTGATGCCTCCAAGCGATGCTGCCACCGCAATGTCTCTTCTTCATCGGCAAAGCGTAGGCGGACGGTCTGATAGAACACAGGGGAACTCACAACTGGCAACGAGAAGGGAGGGAAATGCCTCCGATCGACCTCCAACAACTGCTTGAAGCAAAAGACAGGGCTCCTCGTCGATTAGCCCAAGGATGCACGACGTGGGTTTCCCACTGCATTTGTAGTCAATATCCTTTCAAATGCCTGCCTCGCAGGAGAACCCGCCGTTGCCACGTGCCTGCCGAAATTCTCATCTCTCGGCCCTCAGGCCTTTGCACACAAGTACCAAACCATCAAGCCACAGTCGACAACATCAGCCTGGTCGCTGCCTGTGACGGACACAACTGACGAGAGGCTGAGCCTTCCGGTATGCGACTCGTCAAGCCGACAACTCAAGTGCTGCTTGCTCGACGAAAGTTCAATCGCGAAGGTCCCGGCGCATGGACGACTTGCAGTGGCTCCTCAGACTCAAAGAAGAACAGGAAGCCTTGTACCTCAACTCTTCCACACTTCTTTAACCATGCTGTCATCCGTCACAGGGCAAAGCTCACCAGCACAAGATGCTCTGGTCGCCACCGCGCCACGAGACCACGGGGCCTGCAAACGGTACCACCCGGGACCCCGTGCTGTCGCATATTTGTGCTGCCAAAACCGTGGCCCGGACCCAACACGGACCCAACCTCGGGGTTCAAAACTCTGACAACTCTATCAGCGTCTTTGTTTGGCTGAGTCTCACTCGCAGCTATCTGGCGGACAGCAAGCGATCAGCCATTGAGCCCGTGGCGAGCAACTTCGCATTCTTCAAGACGAGAGCGTGTCCAAAGCCACTCCTCGCAACTTCGACAGACAGTAGGAACATCGCATGCGAAAGAACGCCCTGTAAATGCCATTACAATGACTCTCCTGGCCCGCACATTGGCTTTGCACAGGCAGCTTGGTGACAATCTGGGTTGCGGGACCTAATCCAGATGCACTCTGCTGGATCTGAACAGCAACGTGTGCGTGTGAGTTTTGTTTTCCGAGGCTGCGACCGTGCCACGGCTGCATGACATCTCCCGTGTTCAGCTCTTCGGGTTCTACGGCCGAGGAAAACGGTGCACAGCACTGAGATCGTGCCGTGAACATGCTGCACTAGCATTGTGATTCTCGTAAGCTGCTCGGTGAACATTGCAGGTTTGAGGAGAGTTCCGACGTAGCCCCGTTCTCCGGCAAGGCCTTCCTTGAAATGACACGCCTACGCGGACGACACTCTCCCAGCATATCAGTGCCATGCATATCACCCTCGGCATCACCAGCATGACTATCATCACCAGCAGAACGGGTTGTGCCACACACTCCGCCTCGTGTTGATCCGAATCGGTGGTTCTTTTGGGTTTATTTCTGTCAAGTAGTTTGCACAGGCAGTTCAACACCCGTGCCTGACACCTAGCGCTTTGTAAAGCATGGTGCCAGTCCCGACGCTGTCTGCGCCAGTAAGTTATCACGAGCTCCACTGCTTTTCAAGACGTTTCAAGTTCTCAGGCTGCCTATATGAGTTCTCGGCTGCACGCAATGGGAGGAGATAGGAGGGCCAACTCAGACTCAAACGATCCAAGGAACCTGTCACATCTGCCGAGGTACGAAGCCGAAGGACGGGACGTTCTACAGCAAATTGTCCGCAAACGAGGATCGGCAGACGATGCATGACAGGATGAGGCTGGGCTGCGCTTGCTTGCATGCTTGTGAAGTTTCACACATCATCGTTGTGCATGAGGTGCCGCGATCGACATGTGCGTTCATAAGGCGAGTTTGGGAGCACTTCTGATTGATTTCTCTGAGCTTACAGAAGCGTTCCACCAGCGAAAATGGCTACTCCCACATCTGTTGCAAATGTACAGTCATCAAAAAAACTCTGCAAAGCTTGTGTCGCTTGCCGGTACAAAAAACATCAAGCCTTGTCTTCACAACCTGTGCAATTCACAACCGTGGCTACTTCATTGGAGCATTGCTGTTCGAGATTTGCTCGCGAGGATTTGACTGTTGTTTATCAAATTAGTGCCGGCGAAGACCCCAAACAGTATGGACGTAAAGATAGATGGGACACATGCTGTAGCACAATGTTCGTTATGGTGTCCTGCCGTTTGGGGAAAATCAAGCCGCGCAAAATATCATGTTGTTGTTGCCGCTTTGACGTGTTGCTTTTCTTGTTTGTCCTGTGCCGCCATGCACATTGAGAAGTCACACGGCGAATATACTAGAACACCGTGTAGAATGCAATACGACTTGACAAATATGACATAACAAAGTGACACAGTGTCTAAGAAGCCAAAAACCGACAGACAGAAGCAATGACATATGGGATAACATCGTGGTGCGTTAGAACACATGACTGCCTGACATCACATCCGAAGCAAAAGCAATCCAGCTTGCAGTTGGCAGCATGACCCTCCGCATCCAAGAAGTGTGCCCGTGGTGCAATCTTGGGCCCGCTGCGGCATGTGCGCTCTGGAACTGAGCTGTTCAAGATGACGAGGGCAGGATAAAGCCAAGCGCGGCACCAGACTCAATCTGTCACTGTACAGCTATACATAACTTGTAGAGGTTGTGGACATAGCTCAACGAGCTAGACTCAAGATCAGGCGTTGAAAATATCATCAGCAACTCCATGTTTGCATGAAGTCTCGGAGTTACAAGCGTGTCACTACACCAATGCAGTTTTGATCGGGAGCTTGCTCAGAGGAGGAATACCCACAAAGGAGCACGGGGTCGTGGCTCGGAAGCGCTGGGCGAAGCCGCAGCAAACCGCGCGACATGACCGGCTTGAGTTGAGCAGAAGCTATTTGAAGCCTCTCTGCAAGTGGCATCATGGACAGGGAGCAGGAGTGACCAAACTTCGACATCCTCATTTTGCCAGAGGCTCTGAGTACTCCCGGCTTCGAGCAAGAGTCGGCTTTGGAACTAGAACGAGCACGAAACGGCTTGCGGCATCTCCAAATGCATTATTTGCGCGTTTTCTGACTTTCGACTCGTCATGGTTCATGACAATCCAAGACCACGAAACAGCCTAAAATCGAAACTCTTGGCCCTTGCCCTTAGACTCTTAGACTCTGAACCCCATGAGTGAGGACAGCGGCACCAGTGCCCCATTAAATTCGCAGGCACCGCGCCGCGTCCGGCTCCCCTTTCCTTCAAGACCTCGACGCTTCGTCTGTTTTGGTGGTAAACAGACCCCTCAATTGGAATCCCTTTCTTTTGTAGGACCTCGACGCCTAAATTCGACTGCTTCACGTTGTTGCTGGTTGAACAAACCTCTCAATAGGATCTCTTTTCTTGCAGGACCTCGACGCCTAGATTCGGATGCTGAAAGCAAGGAAGCTGGACGCCAGAAACTTCGAATGAGAGTCACCAGCACATAGTGGTGTGGAGGTTGTTCTGGGTTTGGAGTTGGGGTTTCCTGTTTACAGTAAGCCCAAACTTCAGCACCTCCTTATTTGTGAACCGGATTAGCGTCACTACCACATACTGGCCCGGGTGTTTCTGTTTTCCCTTAATGTTTGCAGTGTAAAACAAGCACTAGGAACTGTTGGGTTTTTTCTGCATCTTAAACCCAGAAATGCCAAAGGTCAAGGCCTGCGGTGTGCTGGAGCTTAAGGGGCTTGAGAAGGGCTAGCTTCTCACCAGAGGCTTGAGTGTGCACATATAGAGTTGACTTCGGCTCATTTTTTTTGTGATTGCGGCTTCGAGGTTCAAGCGGAGGCGCCATGCGAGGTTTCGCTGGAACAACGATCACCTTGTAGTCTTTAGGAGCAAGCGACATGATGGCAGCAAGTCTAAGCACCTGCCGATCTCCTCTATGCTTTGACAAAAGGGGGCTTAAGGGGGGGCTTTAAGGGGGGCTTTAAAGGGGCTTTAAAGGGTGGACAAAGGGGGGCTTTCAAAAGACCCCTTTGAAGGGGCTTTAAAAGGGGCTTCAAGGGGGCTTAAAGGGGAGCTTTAAAGGGGGGCTTCAAGGGGGCTTCAAGGGGGCTTTAAAGGGGGCCTCAAGGGGGCTTCAAAGGAGCTTTAAAGGGGGGACTTAAAGGGGGGCTTGAAGAGGGGCTTAAAGAGGGGCTTAAAGCAGAGCTTAAGGGGACTTAAGGCGGGGCTTAAAGGGGGGCCTCAAGGGATGAATTTTATTTTCTTCGTTTTTTAATCCCCTAAAGCGTCTTCGTGTGGCTTTCTCCTTCTTGTACCGCTTAAAGGGGGGCTTAAAGAGGGGCTTAAAGGGGAGCTTAAAGGGGGGCTTCAAGGTGGGCTTAAAGGGGGGTGCTGCGGCTGGTGACCTGGAATATCAGGTCTATGTGCCCGGCAGACTGGTGCACGTACGCCTGCACGGTCCTAAGCTCTCTGCTGATATAGTGGGGGTGTATCAATGGGTGCTCCACTCTCGCTCCATGGATG
>BGNK01003048.1:16680-76085 GCA_003297005.1 Symbiodinium sp. clade A Y106 | reverse complement strand
GCACAGGGCAGCACAGGGCAGCACAGGGCAGCACAGGGCAGCACAGGGCAGCACAGGGCAGAGGGCACAGGGCACAGGGCACAGGGCACAGGCTGCAGTTTTGTTTGTACCTTCTTGTTCTTCTTCTTCTTGTTGTTGTTGTATAGAAAAACAGAGGTTCGTCAGTTTGTGATCCAGCAGAAAAGGTGATAGGCTCCACATTGCAAGATAACATAGACGTGCCTGTTTTCATTATATTACATACGTTACAAGGTACAAACACTTCTCTCACCGAACAACGTCACAATTCTAGTTAAGATCACTTCTGCACAAAATGTAAATCGACTGTTTTATTGCTTCGCTAAAGCATAGCGATATATAGAAGTGTTTCCGCGTTCGCTACGAGGCCATGACGACACGCAACGGGCTATTTCATGTTGCGTTGGGATGGCCGGAGCTTACTTATTTATTGCTAGTAGTGCAAGCAACCGATCCGTTTTGTATATGCTCTTGAAGAACCAGGAGTTCTTGCAAACTTCTAAGAGAACACAGCCACTCGCTGCTCCGATGCCTCGGAGTCCATCTTGGCATTCTGCGCCCGGAGCACTTCGTAGACATCGAAGTGCGGCGCCACTCCGACTCGCATCGTTGCCGACGGCTTGCCGTTCACCTTGTGCAGATCGAAGGCGAAGCTCACGAGTGCCAGCTCTGGCTTGCTGAGCTTGCAGATAGCGCCGGCTCTGATGGTGCCGCTCCTGCCAGCAGCCCAGCTGCTCAGATCCTCGACGGTGATCGCCTTGTCGTCGACTGTGGCGTAGCCAAGCATGGCCATCTCCTCGAGGATCACCAGATTGTCGAAGGCGATGCCGTTGAAGCTCCCGGTGCACCAAGCCCCTAATCCTGCGATCAGCTCGAGGGCCTTCTCGCAGACACGGCCTGGCTCTGCGAATAGCAGCTTGTAGCGGTCCACCGCGCAGCCTGCTTGGCGCAAGGCCGAACTGGCCCTCGGCCCAAAGGCCATCCTGCCCATTGGCAGAGCGTTGCCAGGTTGGCTCGCAGCCACGGCCATGGCCTCGAAGGCATTCTTGGAGGCGCTGTGCGCGATGATCGAGAAGACCGTGACCAGCGAGGCGTCAGTCACCATGATCACATCGCCCTCGATGTCTCGGCGAGCTCTCTCGATATCGAAAGCGACGACTCGATCGAGGCACAAGCCTTGATCGCCCATCGGCTCTTCGCTGATTAGCTGCAAGGCCTTCGCCGATGCGTTGAAGCGAGGCAGCTTGCTCGATGAGCTGCAGCGCCTCGCGCCATCGCCAGAGTCGACGACGGTGGCTTGGCTGATCGCCTTCCTGAGGCGAGAGGCTCTGTGAGCAACTGCGCTGCATGCTTGAAGCCTGCCGTCAGGCAGTGCCGAGAGCGCGACGTTGCCATCCAGCGATATGTCGATAGCTGCCATTGCTGGCAGAGGCAACTCATCGCGCAGCTAGGCAGTTGCGAGCTCAGCGCTTGCGAGGCAAAGCTATAGCATGCACGGTCGTGACATTGCACCTCGACGATCGTCTTGCAGAGAGCCCTCGCCCTTGGCCTCATCGCTGAAGGCATAGGCATAGCACGAACATCGCAGATGTGGCCTTGGCGGCTCCGGCACGTCGTGCTTTTCTTTCGCTGTCGATGCTATCGGCGCTAGCGCTCTTGGCCTCCAGCCTAGGCGGTTCGCCTCTTGGCAGCTGCTGGCTCAGATGGCTCGTCCTCGTCCTCGTCACTGGAGGGCTCCAGATTCAGATCCTTGGCGTCCTCCTCGTCGTCGGAGGCGAAGCCACCGGAAACCATCGTGCTCCTGACCCTGCGAACCGCAGCCATGTATGCATCCATCGGGTCTGCCGCTGGCTGGCGGCCTCCAGCGCTGTCGCCCTGGCGGGCCTCAACGTCATCCGGGCCACCTTCGCGAGTCCTGAAGCCAAAGCGAGTGGCGAACCTTGACAGGAGCTCCACCTCCTTGTCGCTGAGGCTCTCGCCCAGCATCTTCTTGGTGAGGGGATCCTCCATCGCATCGACGATCTCCTTGGGGTAATGCTTGCGCAAGTCGCGGATCGCAGCAGCGACCGAGCATCGCTTCAGGGTCATCGTTTTATGGATAGCTAGATAGCACTTTTGTCTAGTGTTGTTGCTTGTAAGCAGACCATACCATGTTCTTAACTGAAGGAGTTGTCGTTATCCCGTATGGTATGAAAAGAAGAGCAGCTATTTCTATTCCAAGTTTGCAACTTACGAAGTTGGACAAACTTTGAATGATGATCAAATGCATCTAGAACATGACGGAGTTACCTTATTGACGCGTTCTTTCATGCTTTTGACAGGGACAGCAAAACAAAATCTTTTGTAGTCATTTGACAGAATTTGAAGGAACCCTTTGCATTTGCAGGCCCTGATAAAGATGCAAACAAATTTTTATGAATCGCTGTGATGAACGAAGAGTTCCCGCTGCAACAGGCGCTTTCTCCTTTCTTATTGGGGGAACACTGATTGTCCAGAAGCAGAGGAGCTTTCTGGTGTCTTATTTCATGAGAGTGCAGGCTTTAATGCATTATCGAAGAACAAGCGATCGGCACGCAACACTGAGAGGCAAACAGAATCCGTTTTGGGGTTCAGATGGTTTTCACATCACACGAATAAATAAATAAAATAAGTAATGGTAAGAAGCGGTGAAGTGGAGAAACCACTGTAAATACCGATGGTTTCGATACTTGCGAAACAACAGCCAGAGACTGAAGATGGTGGCGGAACAGTCGGGGAGAAGGCTGGTATGGATCAGGGGGGTTGAATTTATATATATATATATATATATATATATATATTATATGTGTATAGGCATTTAGCACGGGCATGCGTGCATGCGTACCTCCCTACCTTCCTGCCTAATTACCTGCCTACCTAACCTACCTAACCTGGACCAGCACTAGCACAACTACTACCACAATTACTACTACGACGACGACGACGACTACTACTACTACTAAGGGTCTCGGCTGGAGCGATGAGGTGAGGTAGAGCCGTCCTGCAAGGGTTCATGGCGATTGTTCCACGCTGGGCGAGAGAGCTTTTGTTAACCACACTGGTCCCAATTCCCGTGGCTGGGGATGTCTGCAGATATTGGAAGAAGTTTCGACATGCCAGCAGACCCGAGGGTTGGACCACTTTCGACTCCTGGTCCGAGAGCCACCTCGGTGGCGAAAACTACCGGAAAGGGAGAACGCACTGCTGCTCCCTGGAACGAAGGCAGAAAACGTGCTTTTCGCAGAGCGCGCCGAAGAGCTGAGCGCGTTGGTGGAACATACTACAAAGGCAGATGGCATTGGGCTCACGAGCTGGGAACTACTCTTGGCTCTGCACAGCCACATAGTGCCGGCATCTCCTCCGTACCTGCTCCTCGCAAGGAGATGCCCCGGTTACGCGTACTGTTTTACAACACAGGAGGTCTCTGTGCCACCTCGTACGACGTTTTCTGTGGTTGGCTGCAGAAGCAAGACGATGCTGACATTGTGATTTTGCAAGAATTGCGTCATGCTGGGCTGTGCTTTTGTTCGGGATCGTCTTAGGGCCGGAGTCCTTTGCGTTCGGCAACGCCGGCTGGGGCAGCGTGAGAGTACTTGCTATGGTGAAGCCATGCTGAGCCTAGATCTCAGCCGTGCTTTTGACACGCTGGCCCGTGCTGCGTCGAGGCATCCTTGCTAGCTGCCATCTGATGGAGAGAGTAGCTGCACGCACATCTTGGGCATGGGCCCATGCCCTCTTCACCGCCTTTGCAGATGATAAGCACCTCGCTTGGAGAATTGAGTCTCTCAACGACCTGGCCCTTGTCTGCCATTGTGTGCGCGAGACATTCTCTCTCCTAGCCCAAGATGGTATGTGCATCAATTCGGACAAGTCATGACTGGTGGTCTCCTTGAAAGGCAGTGCTGCTGCCAGGTGGATGCGCAGGCATAGCCGTAAGACCCCCACTGGCACTCTGGTTAACTTAGGTTCCCCGCACCAGCCCATTTGGATCCCTAAAGTCTCGTCCATTGTCTACTTAGGGATTGTGGCCTCCTTTCAAGGATTCGAGATGCAGACACTGAAGCATCGTTTGCACACTGCAGCGCAGAATAGGCATCGGCTGCTCAAGGTTCTTCACAGTCGTGTGCTTACCATGCATGAGCGTGTTCGCTTCTACTCTGCTCGCGTTCGGAGTGCTTTGCTGTGGTCTGCATGCCACCGGACTTACAGCTGCGGCGGTTCGGAAGCTGGAGGCTTTTGATGCGTGCTATCTCCAAGATCTCCAAGTCTCCTGCGCACATAGCTAAGGAGAGTACCACTGCCCTTCGCGCTAGGCTTAAGGTTGATAGTCCCACCCAATGCCTGATCAAGCTTCTCCGTAAGAGACCGCACTCCCGACAGAAGACGTGCCCTGGTTTCAGAGTGTTTGCACTGCGCTGGACGAAGCCCAGAAGCCCAGAACCAGCCGCCTGGTCCTTCGGAGGTTCGTTTTTCACCCACAGGTGAGCCGGGCATCCCCTGCCCTGAGTGTGGCGTTGCATTCCCTAATCATAGGGTTCTTTCCTCCCATAGGTGCCGATGGCACGGCTAAACGTCCCAAAGTCCCTGAAAACACACATATGCAGCACTCTGTGGATGGAATGCCGCATTGTAAGCATTGTAGCAAAGTTTTTCAGAGGTTTGAGGCTTTAAGAAACATCTTCAGGGTGCCTGTCCAGTCTTGTTTCCGCCCACGGCCTGTGAACACCCTGCTGCCGCAGCGGAGTCTGCTGCTGATGTTGGAGTCCAGGTAGCTCCATAGGTCCGGCACCTCAAGCAGACTGCGGACTGCCAGTGCTAGCATTGCTGGAAGATGCGGAATTCTGTGCGCAATCGCTGCAGCAGTGGAAGTCCGTGCTCCGTGTTCCAAAATATCGGCGAGCGCTTGGAATGCATTGCATTTTCTGTGGGCAGTGGGCGGCAGCAAGCGGCATGCAGCAGATCTTCACGCATGCGCTGCACTCTGAAGCTGTGTCACGTTGTCACCCACTTGGCTTGAGAGCAGTGAGCCCTTGCCTGTACTGCGGTACTAAGCGCCAGCAGCCCCGACGGCACTTGCAGAGCTGCTCGGCAGTCTATCAGGCATCACTCGCTCAGCTGCACCTTCAATGTGAATCGAGAGCTGTGTCTGCGCCCTCCTCCACTCAGGACTCCGATGGGAGAGGACGCCCGACGCTCGGTGGCAGCTGCGGAAGCGCTGGAGGTGTTTGGCGGGTCGCATGCCCTGGCCTCTCAAGCGGCTCAGTCCATGGAGAAAGAGTCGGAACGCAAGGATCCCCACTGGAAAGCGTGGGAAGGTCGCGACAAGACGAAGTATCAGAGGAAGGGCGAGTATGCGGGCAAAGGAGGCAGGACTTCCTGGCATCGCCAATTGAAGCGGAAGGAGCCCACGGAGGAGGAGAATGCAGCCTCCACTTCCCTGGATCAGGCCACTCAGCACTTGATTCAGTCGATGACGCGCTATTTCTGAGACACGAAGGAGAACTATCCCACCTTCGGCGGGAGATGGGGCGGCTATATGATGTTCGTCGACGCAGCGGACTACTCGTGTCTGGCTGTCCTGAAGCAGGCAGCTCAGAAGTGGCAAGAGCTCTATGTGCCAACAAGGTGACATCCTCACTCGGCCTCTCCCTTCTGATGGGTCTGGTTCAAACCCTATGGGCGAAGCTCGAGGAGCTTCTTCGCGACGATGCCTGCTCCAGGCCTACAAGAGCTGTGGCTGGATCGGAGATGGCATCAACGCCTTCTCACCGATGTGGCACTATTTCGAGTGGAGCCCGTCAGGGAAGAAGGAGCTTCAGTCTGCGACGCCACCACTTCCACATGCCAGAGTCATGGAGATCCTACGGCTTCTGCTGATACTCAGGTGCGGAGACCAGGATGAAGGCACGCGTAATTTCGCGAACACGTACACCAACTTCTCCGTTTGGAGGTAGTCCACCGCAAATGAACGTCAGTAGCAACGGCGGTGCTTTGAAGCTCGCCCATCTACGAATCAGGTCGTTGTTGACCACCTTATCCTTGACAATCTTCGCGGGCAGCGGATGGTCTCGATTCGCTGGATCGTTGACATAGACCTCAAGGAACTTGTCATACTTCTTCAGCGTCTGGATGATCCCACCGCTTGTGAAGACGTCGTCAATCTGGATGTCAGCAAAATTCAGTTCAGCATTGACGTTCGACAAAGCCATGGCTCAGGGAAAGGCTACGACCTTCAAAGAACAGAAGCGAAGTAACCAATCCCTTACGTGGGCGTCGTGGTTCAGTGTTCTCCAAAGGAGTCACACTTCCCCAGTCGGCCCCGTACGTGCCTTAGTTGTTCAGGGGTTGGATGGAGAAGTTCCTCCCCATGCCGGGCGTCCTTCTGAAGTTCCGGGCCACGAAGGACATCACGGAGGAGATTCAGGTGGAAGTAGTTCCATTCCTGATCACGATCGGGCTTCGGTCGGAGGGAGCGCAGAAGGTCTTCGAGGGCCTCCGTCTGCTCTCGGGGAATGGTGCCATGAAAATCCTCGGTGCCAGACTTCGCCCCCAAAAGGGCAAGCGCCAACCCTTGGCGAAACAGGTGGAGGAGGCTTACAAGGCTACGAGCCACTGGGAGTATCGACCCAGGTCGGTCGGTTACTGTTGCACTTAAAGAAGTGCAACAATGGGACAGTCCCGTTCTCAGCTTGCCTGCAGCTAGCAGCTAGGCAGCTAGGCTCCGAAATCCGCATAACTCCGCATAACGCTTGCTACTTCAATGCCAGCATACAGGCCTTCTTCTGGTTCGGTGCCCTCGCTGGGAACGATGGCCATCTGTATGGCGCAGCCAAGGCTGGTGTCTCAATTCTTAGGCATAAGCGCCGCATTTATTTTCCGGACAGCATAGCCTGGCGGTTTGTTTTTGCGCGCTGGGACAACTTGTGCCGACGGCAAGATGCGAGTGAGTTTCTTCGGCGTCTAGTGAGCCGTACCTCGCCTGCCGCCTACAGTGGTCACGGGAGGCGCGACTGCGCAACCCTGTCCATGCCGTTGATTCAGGTGTGCTTGGCTCCTCACTGCTGCTACATCTTGGAGGAGACAGCCGTCAGACTCTGATACGCCTCTGGCGTGATCAATTTGCAGTGCATGCTCTGGTTAAGCATAGTGGCCTAGTCATGTTACAGCTGTGCCGCTATCAAAACGCGGCTCTCAAAGATCGTATAGGCCTGTGCCACTGACACCAGGAGCTCGCGTCACCCTCCCGCTTTTTGAGAGTGCTGATGCCACTCACACCAGTGAGGAGACCTTCAGACTGTCCTGGGTTATCATCCGTCTAGGTGAGACCACCACTAGCGGACATTATCAGGTTGCCCTTAGTGTCCCTAATCCCCGCACCAATACCTGGGAGTTCCACATCTGCGATGATGATCGTGTACCGCGCAAAAGCTCGTGAGGAGGATCAGCGGGTCATAGATTCCAATGGGTACTTAGTTGGTCTTCTACACGACGTATAACAGCAGCGCATGCCACATCTGCACAGTTTCTCCGCAAGGAGTCTCACAGAGTGCACACACTGTGCATTGCCTTCTGTGCTTGATGCCGAAGAGTACTCAAGCACCTGTTCCAGTGCAAAATGTTTCCAGTTTTCGTTCTGCATTGCCCAGGCACTTTTACGTCTGCTTTCGAGTTTCGCATTGCATCCGCCTCCGAGCCTGAAATTTTCCTTACTGCAGCCTACTCTTGGATCTGAGTGAAATTTTGGTCAACCCGTGGCTGCCACTCGTGCCACCTTGCTTCTTAGGTCCTCTGCTCAGTCTTTGCGTGTGCCTGTCAGTGTCATGAGACGCATGCTGTTGCTGTCCGCAGACGCTTGCTAGGAATGGCAGACACAGTAGCTGAGTGCCCGCTGCCTTCCGATGTGTACTGCGACGCCCCAGAAGAAAGCTACCTTTTGCTGTCGTGCTTGGCGACGCTGTGGGGGCAGCAGGAAGGCAGGTGGCTGTCGCCCAATTATAGTGTCCGCCCTCGCAATGACATGGTGCGCGCGGCGCAAGAGCTACTGGAGGCTGATCGCTTTCTGATTTTCCTGCGGTGTTCCGAGGCACTTGGCCAGTCATTGCCTTGTTACCCCTCGCCTTGCCCTGTACTGGCACGGGTTACAGCAGGGCTGAACTCTTGGCCCACAGCATTCTCTCTGTGGGAAGCGGTGAGGCAAGTGGTGAGCCTGCTACAGTTTGAGCCTCCGCGGCACTCACATATGCAGGGCAGTCGTTCGAGAAGTTTCACTGTTGGGATTTATGGCAGGGCTCAGCTGGTTGGTCTATGCAAGGCCACGCTCCCTCACACCAACGTGTGCAAGCTCCTATGCCGCTACGTGTCGCATCTCAGTGAATTCTTCTGCTGGACAAGCATTGCGGTTAATGTCAAGTACAATACCCCGGTACATCGGGACATCGCAAACAGTTCAGATATGAGCCTTCTCACGATGCTCAGCTCCACTGAGAAAGGTGGCTTATGGGTCCAGACCGATGCCGGATGTGATTATCAGGAAGTCCCGGGTGGCACGTGCGCAGGCAGCAGCTTTCAGCTGCAGGATCAGTACATCATCTTTCCTGCACAGTCTGCTTGGCGTTCCACGCAAGGCTGGGAACACTATGATCGTGCAACCTTGGCAGTATACTCACGCGCAACTGGCCGCATCTTCCCGAGCCAATGCAGGATACGCTGCGACAACTTGGTTTTCGCTTGCCTGAAAGGCCTAGCAAATCGCTGCAGCCCCTGCGGCTGCTGCCTACAGTAGTTATGTGATAATTCGCCCTAAGGCGTTACTCCGAGCTACTTTCTTGTTCCCAGCTGCCTGCAAGGCTAGAAATAAGCGTCTGTGTCTGCTTCTCCATGCCTCTTCTGGTTCCGGCAACAATAAGCATCCCGTCTCAGTCGTGTCTCTCTCAGGTCAGCAGCATGGCTGGTGTCGGAGACCGTGGCAAAGTTCCCGCCATAGGGCTGGCGAGGAACTTGGGTGTCCGCACCGCGTCTCTAGGTCGTGCTCCACTGCAGGCTGTCACAGGCGCCTTGTGTTGTGCAAGCATCGTCATTGCTGCTCATTGTGTGGCACCGGCTTTCATACTTCTCGTTGCGACAAGCTTCAGAGAGCCCTTCACAGAGCTGGGCTTGGCACATGTGCCACGGCGCGATGCTGGAGGATGGCCGGAGAAGGGCACTCTACTTGTTGCTTGGATTGCAGCTGTTCGGGTGGGCATAGGCAGGCATGGCATCGACTGCAATAATAGGCGGGAGATCTCTGCTGACGCACGCATTGCTTCTGCTGATGTGGGCACAGCCACCAGTGATGATGATTCTGGCCTCGGTGCTGCGTCAACTGCCTCAACTGACCCAGCTGGATCATCGTGTGCTTCAGTCGCTGCTGGTTGCGTGGTGGCTACCAGCTCTTCTTCACTCGCTGCTACGCCTTCTGCAGTTCTCTCTCAGAGTGGCAA
The DNA here is from genome assembly GCA_003297005.1 of Symbiodinium sp. clade A Y106. Classification (NCBI taxonomy): domain Eukaryota; class Dinophyceae; order Suessiales; family Symbiodiniaceae; genus Symbiodinium; species Symbiodinium sp. clade A. The sequence continues at coordinate 66,570 of BGNK01003048.1, read as the reverse complement.
CTCGGGATCAGCTTCCTCAGAAGTCTCGGATGTCTCGGAAGTCTCGGATGTGGATGATATGCTCGATTTGGATGCAATGGACTAGTGTCTTTTGTTAGGCAGTTAGCGTTCTCAATGGAGTCAGGCAAGGCACCTGGCGCTGCCACTGAGCAGCCGGATCAAAGATTTGCTCACTCCCTCGTCGAACATCGGTATTCCGTGCGACGGTGCTGAATGAATACTACTACTACTACTACTTCTACTATTCACGGACTTCGGTCGGTCGATGCAATCGCTTCACTCTTTGGTGAGTGCTTGAGACGGTCTTCGAACTTTGCTAAGACTTGCTGAATGCCGTGAATGGTTACTTCTACTACTACTACTACTACTACTACTACCTACTACCTACTACCTACTACCTACTACCTACTACCTACTACCTACTACTTACTACCTACTACCTACTACTACTACTACTACCACCACCACCTAGCCGGCCTAACCTGCTCGGTAGGCTACCAAGCCTACCTAGCCTACCTAACCTACCCAACCTACCCAGCCGACCGACCGACCGACCGACCTACCTACCTACCTGCCTACCTGCCTACCTGCCTACCTGCCTACCTGCCTACCTGCCTACCTGCCTACCTGCTTACCGACCGACATACATACATACATACATAGATACATACATACATACGCAACCAGACAACATACATACACGCATGCATACGCACATACATGCATACATGCATCCGTACATACATGCTTACATATGTACATACGTACCTGCATACACAGATACACAGGTGCATGGTTACACACATTTCTGTGTGTACATGCAAACCATGTGCTCGCAAACGTGCAATTGACATTGCAAGACTGGCGGAAGGTCTCGCCAGCGCCTTGTCAGCGGCGTTGCCGCAAAAGACTCAGGACATGATCGCATGGTATGGTTCATCTATGTTATGCTGGAGCTCTTTGGCAGGTGGTGTTTGGATTCTTTTCATGCAAACTTGCGCGGGGGGCGGTCGCCTTATTTCGAAGATGCAATCAAGCATCTGTGAGAATCTCGGCGCTTGTAAGGTGTCTTCTTGCGGACGATTCTGTGCTAGCCGAACTCGTCAGTGTGACGCCCAAGCATCTCACGCGGCTTGGTCTAGTCACGACCTCAGACCCGAGCAATGTTTCAAAGCCTGCGTCGTTTCTCGCTCGAAGGACTTGAACTCGTTCAGCTGCAGAGATGCCCATGCTGTTGCACGAGTAATTGCCAGAGTGACGGGGTTCGAATCTTACTGTCATTCTGTGGAGGTCTGATGGCTTTTTTTCACTGCACCTGGCACCAAGGTTACGGGAACTTCGCCTGCTGTTCCACGGCCGTTCGTTTGTCAAGAGCTTACTTATCTTACTTATGCTTGGCGTTCGAAGCTGGAACGTTCTTGTTTGACGATTCTCGGGCACTGTGAGGCTTGGCTGGGCACCGGAACGGAGGATACAGGTACAGAGGAACAGAGTGTGACAGCACTGCCACATCATAGCGTTTGCCTCTTGAAGCAGTGCTGCTTTCGTGAGATTAGGGATTTCAGGAGCTGGCATCTGCGTTGCCAGCGGGGCTGAAGAAGCTGCACCTGATGCTCGAGTCGCGTACCCAGACATGTTTCGCGAGATTCCGGCAGTGTGTGTCAGAAGAATGTCGGAACAGGTCTTCTTGTCAGGGGGCCACCGCTCTTTGCAAGGCGGCATGAGCCACTTCGGTTGTATGACGACGCTGTAAGTAGTGTCTGAGGCTTTGCCCGAGAGCCTGCAACAGCTGGCTTTAGACTTGCAAGTCACGGTCGGACGCTTGGAGCGAAGGTGTGCCCGTGGCAGTGGCGGCAGTCTATCCATGCCTTCTTTGCCTGTTTGCCCTTCCAATGAGGCGCATCCCACGGCGAGTAGCACACTGGCACAGGCTCGGACTCGGTAGCCGCTAGCCGTCCTTGCGGGCCTTTTCGCGCGCCTCTCCCGAGGCCCTGGCAGCAGCGCTTCATGGCCTAAGTGTCCTTCAGCTGCGGCTTGCCGATTTCAACATGAACCTGAGTGACCTCAGGAATGAGATGTATTGCACCAGCATTGTCTTGCTGTGCTGGCCACGCTCCGATTGCTTATCGGCAGGAGCATAGCCACCGCTTTGCCAAGCTCTTTGCGCGATTTGCGACCTCACCTCATGATGGCTTTTTCGTGTTCGCGAGCCGGTCTTCGAGAGCTTCAAGAACTGTCGTTTGTTTTGTTGAGGCTTGGACCTGTGCTGTCGCGATGTCGGTGATGATGGAGCCAGCACGCTTGCGGCCAACCTGCCCAAAGGTCTCATGCTTGGGGGTCAAACGGTGCCCATCGGTGCCCATGTCTTCGCCCTCTCAGGGCTGGAGCGCCTTACCCTTTGTCTGCGGGACTGGCGCTTCACCGTAGCTTGCTGAGAACTCTGTGTAGTTTCCTGCAAGCACCCACCTGATCCCACCCGGTACACGGAGGCTGTCGGGATGAGAGTGCTAGCCGCAGCAGTTCCACGAAGCGTGAGGCAGATTGATGTCGCAGGCTCACCTTCTAGGTTTGTCTCTGTGCAGGCAGCTGAAGCTGGTCGTGTCAAGTTCAGCCATCGGTGTCAGTGGCGTTGGTGCCTTAGACATCTTAGACCATGCCCTCATGTCCTACATCATGGGGAGCCACAGTTGAGGCGTCGCGGAATTTCTGCTCCAGAGCCTCCTTTCAGGGTTTTCCCTATGGCCCCGGAAAATTCCATGCATCCATGGCTCGTGCGAGAGGGCCACGCCAGCTCGTGCTCCTAACTGGGGATCCGAAGTGGGCTCAAAATGTAACCAGCCAAATTCTCAAATCGTGGAAGGCTGTGCATCATAACTTCCGCATTCTTAGAGCAGATCTTCGTGATCCCCCGCAGAGGGCGTGGATGGGACAAGAGCTTGATGCAGTAGTACTGTCGGCACATCGTCGCAGATTTCTAGATGCTTTTGGAGCTGTGTCTGGAGCTCTGAAGGGGGGTGGGGTGCTGATTTTTCAGACTCCCCCTTTCCAGCACTGGCGAGCTGAGCGAATCGGGTCCAGATGGTGCAGGTTGTTGGAGCAGCTTGAGGTCGGTGAAGGCCAAGTCCGCACCTTTCACCAGAGCCAGGAGACGGACTCAGAAATCTCGACAATAGCAGACATGCTGCCCCATGGACAGTGTCTGCATCAGGAATCAGTACAGCTCCGGCCTAGCGAGGAGCAGCGTGAGCTGATTGAGATAATTCTGGGAATAAAATCCTCCAGACCCTTGCTGGTGTCGGGAAGACGTGGCCGTGGTAAATCTGCAACTCTTGGAATGGCTGCTGCGGTGCTGCTGCAAAGAACAGGTGGCCGCATTCTCGTGACATCTCCAAGCAGCGACGCGTCTTCTCAGCTCTTCTGGGCCGCTGGACGCTTTCTCGGAACTGACGCATCCGAGAAACGGCACAAGCTCCTCTATGGCAAGAAAGGAAGCCTCGAGTTTATTGCTCCAGAACGCCTTGCCGAATTAAGCCGAACGGAATTGAAAGAGGCCTTCCTCATAATCGATGAGGCTGCAGGATTTCCCGTCAATTTCACTGCCCGTATGCTCCACCGAGCGGGTCGAGTCTTGCTTGCTACCACACTGGACGGTAACTCAGATCACGATAGACTGTCAACCAGCCGGTTTGTCTTAGCATGAAGAGGAGTACGTACACTGTAGTGGCTTGACTTACGTGCGGCTCTTGACGAGGCTACGAAGGCAGTGGCAACGGTTTCTTGGTTCGAGCATTGCCGCAGCTTCGCGCAGCGCGCGCGGGTTTACAGACTCGTGAACTACGAACTTCTTGGCGCTGGGCTCGTGGATGTCCGCTGGAGGCATTGGCAGTGCTTGCGGCGGTTGGGAGCCCCGGTTAGATCACTTGGCTGCTATCCATAGCATCGTATCGTTGTGAGTGCAGTGCAGGTCCTCTCCAGGGCAGCTTTACTCCTGGATGCAGTCCCCGCAGCAGTGAGCCCTACTACAGCAGAAACAATCGCTCGGTCGGCTGTGCTGGAGGCCATCGACCGGGGTGCCATTGTTGAGGACGATGATCGACTGAAAGAGATTTATGGTCTCCTACGTGTAGGCCATTACAAAACGAAACCTTCTGACCTGGAGACTTTCCTTGATGCGACAGGTGTTATATGGCTTGCTCTGCGATATAAGAACAAGTATTATGGCATCACCATCTCTGGCACAGAGGAACCCGTGCTGCAGGAAGAAAGGGCACAGCAGCTCTGGCTGGCACGATGCCAAGTTGCCGCAAACCTAACTGCACAGACTCTAACAAGGGATGCTGGCATCCTGGAAGCCTCCAAGCTGCGTTTCGTGCGTGTCATGAGATGGTGTCTGCATCCGAACCTGCGTGGCTACGGGCTGGGTGAGCGCTTACTGGTGGAAAGCCTCGATCGTCTGAAGTTCCTTTCCGTGGATGCTGTCGCGGCGCATTTCGGAGCAACATCCTGGCTTATCAAGCTTTGGCTTCGACAGGGCGCACGAGTGGTTCATGTGAGCCACGGCTGCGATCCAAGCAGCGGACAGCACAGCGTAAGTGTTTTGATCCCGCTGACGGAGAGAGGGAGACAAAGCTGTGAGATCTTGGAGAGGAAGTTCCAAGAAGAGCTTCCAGAGCTGCTATCAGGGCCCTTGGCCGATCTGGCTGGCGATGCCCTGAAAGAGCTCTTGAAAGCGATCGAATGCCCGAAGGCTTCTTTGCAGGACCAACTCGACTCGTGGAGCTTCGCGTTCGGAGCCCGTAGTCTCTCCAACTGCAAGATTGCACTGCGCCGCGTGGTCTTGCAGGTGCTGACAGAGACTGGGGATGAGTTCGGTTTCTCACAGGGCAGGAAGGCGGAAGTGAAGGATGGGAAGCTCTTCCTTGACCTTTTACAGGGACGGCCCATCCCAAGTGAGATGCAGCTGCGCCAAGCCCTGCGGCATTTGCCGATGATCAGAGATTTGCGTCCGTGCAACCAAAAACAATAGAGCTTCCGAAGCACCTCTGCGCAACATCGAATCGAGCGCACTGCGCATTTTAGTGTGCACTTAAAGTCGTAATGCAAAATGTCGGCTGGATGCGGCGGATCTGGCGGCTGGCAGGCCAGGGCTCTTGGTGCCAACCTGCCAGTAGGCATGATTCGCCTGAACATCTCGCTCAGGCGGCACAGACAGTGTCAGGGTTCAAGTTCAAATCATGTCACGGTGAGTTTTCCGATTCTTACGGCGATGTGGCAGGCACTGTTGCCTCGGCCGGGATGGTGAGCAAGCAATAAGGCCGTTGGCTCGAAGGCAGCTGAGAAACTTAGATAGTGAACGGGGGAACTTTAAACTTTTTGGCCTTATATATTAGCTCTATCTTAAAATTTAAAAAGTTTGAACTTTTTGGGGCCCGGTTGTTGAAGAAGAGAGAGAAAGAGAGAGAGACGGGGGACATGCATGTGCAGCAGGGGTTTCGATAGTTTCGCGCAATATGCCCATAGCAAGCAAGGAAGGAAGGAAGGTGAAAGAAAGAGAGTGAGGGGAGAGCGAGATGTGTAGCAGGGAGATCAAGGCGGGTTGTTCCAGCACCGATCTCACCTCAAGCAGTCACAGACTAGCCCGACAAGACAGAGCGAGCGAGTGCCTTTGAGTTCAAACTGGAGGGATTTTGTATCGCCATTCTCTAGAAGCCCCGCCGTGGGCGTGGGGCCTCGACTCTGGACCACCGCTGTTGCTGTTGCTGTTGCCGTTGCTGTTCTTGAGGCACAAAAAGAAGCACAGCGCCTGCCCTTCAGAGGAGTTCTACAGTCAGTTTTTCAAACACACTACGAAAAAAGCTAGCGAGTCAGAAAGAAGGCGACGAAGAGGGGCACAGACGCAGATGTAGCCCGGCGTCGTTTCCAGCAGGTGGAACGCTTTGCCGCACAGCTGGGTCAGGGTGTACGAGAAGACAGCTGCCAGCGTGGTCTTCACCCCAAAAACGGTGCTCATAGACTCATCAGGGTTCCGTGGTCTTGCTGCCGAGGGGCTACAGCGCTGCTGTGAATGGGACTTGTGGGATGAATGAGACGAAAAGAGCTTTCGGTAGACAGCCGCAGATCGCAACGCTGCATGGCATTCCACGCAAAGATACGCAAAGGCCGGCTGGCGCGGGGCAGCCGTATTAAGGCTTGCAATGACATCTATACAGTTGGAGCATGGGCCGATGATAGGTCCGTGGAGAATACTTCTAGAGCACCGGGATGATGACGTTCTAGTTTTCTAGCATGGATTATGAAACAAATGCTTCAAGATTTGTGTCTTTACGTCCAGGACGCCTCTCTGGAATAGCCAGGAAGAACTCTCGATAATTAATGCTTGTGGACTGCTGCGTGCGATCGCAATCAGCATGCTGGGTTCCCGGCCAAATGTGTGCCTGGCTTGCTTGCAGAGTCCATTAGTCCAAGCACAGAGTCGCAGCCAAATGCCAGGCGTGCCCTCCCTGTCCTGCATGGCCACCGCCGGAGCCATTGATCCAGTCCCTCGGCAGAGAACGAACACGCTGAAGCTCTGGCTGAGTCTGAGCGTGTCCAGGAATGGTGGGGCCGTGGGCATAGTCAGCTCAAACCTGCGGCGAGCTGAGCTCGCTTGATCGCGAAGATATGCACAAGAGCAGCTTTCTGACAGGAATTGAACCATGCACGGCAAGATTCCATTTCTGCTTTTGAGGCCGGTGTCTTTCCTCGATTTGACAGCTCCGATCAGGCAGATCATGGCATCTGAGTGCTCCGCCTGCTCAATGGTCATTGCGGGAAGGTCGCAGATCTTTTTCAACTTGGTGGGCGACCTGCTCTGCTACAGTGGAGCCAACGAGGCCAGCAGAAGAGCAGGCAGAGGCACGACCGGCGTGGATCCCGTAGACCTAGTAGCCGTGATTTCAGGTGAACTTGCAGTTGAGCATTGTCCGATCAGCCTGCCAGGATCTTGCGAGTAATTCGATTCTGTTCCTATGAAACGGTGCAAACACGTGTTCCACTTGAGGCAGAGAACTTCGTGATCAGGTGGATGAGGAGCGCAGCCCACAGATCCTGGAACAGAGTGCGTGCACGACAGTGGCAGGAGTGTGATTGGTTCTAAGGTGCTTGACATTCAACTATGATGATACCTGTGGTCTTGGCTAGCATCTCTGATTTCAGCGGGTGCTCGTCGCATCTAGAAGCACGGAGCCTTCTAGGTAATGGGCCGAGCCGTGATCGTGACGAAATCCTGGCCCTCAACACCTGGCTGCTTGTTTCGGACTTCAGCGTATGTGGTGCGTATCCACAACTTCAACTCAATGTGAAGTGTCATCTGCAAGGATCAAGAGACACCCGCGACTCAAATACTTCGAGTGCCTTGTTCGGAGTGAACTGCTCTCAGCTGTCTCTGGCTGTGGAATGCAGCAGTTGGGCGACAGGGTGTGTGCGTGCGTGTGTGTGTGTGTGTGTCATCCCTGTCACTAAGGGCTACGAATTACGATTTTCTAGATTCGAAACAAGCAGGGGGCATGGCGGTCACATCCTAGCCATGCCAACGAAGCTATGGATGTTGACTGGATGGGTTCACAGACGTGTGAACCTGTACCGGCAAAGAGTTGCTCATGGGTCCATGAGTGGCAGCTTGGGAACTCACTTGTGTTCATGTCAGTCATGTGCTTGCTTGAACTGTTTGCGACGTATTGTGCCATGCATGTCTGAGTGCGAATACAGGATCGTATAGGCTTCAGGTNGCTTGGGAACTCACTTGTGTTCATGTCAGTCATGTGCTTGCTTGAACTGTTTGCGACGTATTGTGCCATGCATGTCTGAGTGCGAATACAGGATCGTATAGGCTTCAGGTTCAAGGTGAAGGAGCCTTGAGCCCCACGGACACAATGAAGCAGCTAGACAGTAAAAAAGAAACATAAAAAAGGATCAGAGAAAAGATCACAGTTCCGACCGACATCTAGACCATGTGGTCTACTGCAAGTGTGAATCAGTATCGCCTTCCCTCGTGGGCGCGAGCTGAGTGGAGGATAGCCTCCAAGAAACTGACTTCACAAGATTTCTCCGAAGCTCGTGACTTCACGGAAATCTGAGCGACGGCAAGACTATGAAAACTGAAATTATTGTTGACAGTTTGGTTGAGTCGTTCTGTTTTGTCCTTTGTTCTTGATTGAGTTTTTGTTCGCTTTTGTCAAAGTGTAACAGTGTCCCATCGTCCCTTGGTAGCTACCGTGTGCCCTTTCCCCACTGAAGATCGTGTGTTGAAGGTCAGGAAATGAAAGCTGATTCCGGTGAGCCTGAAAAAACCCCTGAAAAACAGGCCTCAACATAAACCACTGATCAATAGAAGATGGTCGGACCGAAATTCATGACTTTCCAGTCAGTTCAAGTACTGTAGAAGTCAAAGCAAGCTGTTCTAGGGTATCAACCATGAGCTTTTCATCCTCCATGTAGGGGAGACGAGGAAGTGCTGATCGCTTCACCATCACACATGATTCATCTTGATGTTCATGGTGACAGTCTGCTTGCAAGCGCTCGAGAAATACGTTTTCGAGACATCTTTTCGCTCGAGGATATCATGTTCGAACCCAGCCCTCGGTGTTGCGAATGATGGATCGCGCCCAAAAAGCGCTCTTCCCAATCCGCCTAGCTGGTTGCAAAACAGTACGTTGGCGAAAGCGACTCCGCCACCACCACTCGAATCTGAGCAAGTTTCGGTGCCTACCCGTCCGAGTGCTTCGATTACATGTACAGTTGGTCAGATGTCGACTCGTGTTGATTTCGCTAACATTCAAGACTTTCACCGTTTTGGTATGCAGATTCTGCAGCAAGCGCACTTGGCTTCAATGTGTATGGCCACTCCGGCAGCAACCCCACCGGTCAATCTACAGATGATGCAGTCGCAGTTATTGTCAGCTTCATCGATTATGCCAGTGTCCAATGTGTCCATGTTGAACATGTCGAACAACATGATGGTTCCGAATTCTGGCAGCATGCAGCCAATGATCCAGTCCACGTCGTCATCGGCGTTTCAAGTGGCTACGGTTCCTCGTCCTGTGAGCAATCCGATGTTACAACATTGGCCTCCTGCAAAAGATACCTCGCTGCCTAAGGAAGGTTGGTTTCTCTTGAGTGATCTTTGGGTATTCCTTCCCCCGAACTATCAGTACGACATTGCCGAGATTGCGCAAAATTCCAACAGCAGTTTGATGCAGGGATGCTTTGAAGTCCCATGGAAGCAAAACCCGACAATCTTTGTACTCGTCGAATTTCAGCATTTGCTCATCTATGACAGTGAGGGACCGCTCCAGATTCTTGATAACACAGAAATCAAGGATCCTGCTCCTCCAAGCCAACGAAATGCAATTATGTTGCGGTTTCGCATGGTTGCAACGAGATTTGCATCCAGAATGAGATCAATTTCAGAGTTGAAGGTTCGAGAGTATGAGCAGGGAAAGGAAGTGGACCTTAAAGTTGTCCAGCTTACGGCAGCATGTTTGACCAGTGTCGTGGAGAATCCGGATTCTTTGGCAGTGGATGCAAGCTACTGGCAGCAACTTGCTGAGATCATTGCGGCAGCTGGTTGCCTTCAGTATGTACATCGTGTTCGTCTTGTCAAGATTTCTGACCAAGTGACAGGTCTAATTGCGGATGCTCATTTGAATCAAGCTGTTATTGATGCAGATCGTTTCTTGCCTGAGTCCGAGCTGTACTATGTTGCTCATAATACGACTTTTTCCTCTTGTGTTTCCATTTGCAAGCAAGGGGCCTTTCTACCCTCAAAGTGGAATCAAGATGAGGTAACGTGGGTCCCTCCGCTTACTTTCTGTGCAAGGGGTCATTTGACGATGGAAGGTGTTGCCCTCCGCGTCCTTTTTGCATTCTTTCCCGGGCTAAGACCCGGCAAGTGGACCACGCAAAACCAGAGTCCGGAGGAACTCACACGGCTCTCACTACGGCATACTTTCGGGACATTTTGAGATCCAAAGACGGCCGCTGGGCGTTCCGTTGCAGCGTCGCCAAGCCCACCGGAGTTGCAATTCGGGTGTACCACTAAGTCACTAAGTGTTCTTTGATGCTTCTGTGCCTAAATTTTCTCCTGAACTTACATCAGCCTTTTGAGTACACCCTGATCTGCAATGTTGTATCATTACTTCAGTGCCTTTTGCACTTTGTTCTCTAGGTGCACGGTGAGCATTGGCTCCTTCAAGCAAGGAGGTGTGCATGCATTGTCAGTCTTGCCGATGCAATCAGCATGCTTTGAGATTGCAAGCAATCAGTTGCTTTACTGGAATACATGTCCTCAGCATTCAGTTTCATGTTGATGTGAATAGCATCTTTGCTCGAAGTGATCGCTCAATCTGAGTTTGCCTCACCCTTGTTTCATCATGGCGTGGTCTCAGTATTCATGGAGCTGGTCTGACTCCCGTAACGACGGGAATCAATCATGGTATGGCCCCACTCGGGGATCATCGGCTGACTACAAAAGCCGTCCTTCGTCACCTGCTCCGTATGCTAATCCTCAACAAACATGGACACCGCCAGAGCCATCGTCGACTCCATCCGTTACTTTGCCCTCAAAGTTCGTACCTGACGATCACCACTACGACTCCAATTCGTTGTTTGGTTTCTCACTCAAGAAAATTCTGGAAGCTACACATTGGAGTAGCAAGAAGGGATTCAGTGCCAGAGACGTAATGGAGATTCGTGCTCATGAGCTTATGTTTCATGGTACTGAACTGTGGTCTTTGCGACTTCTGAGTCATGGCAGATTTCTTTCTGTGGTACCAGCCAGGTCCGTGGCAGAAAGTATCATCGCATCCCGGCTCCTTTCAGCCACTAGAAAGAAGCATTATGACATTGACGGCGCAGCGGAAGCAGTTTGGCGTCATGTACATCCGGATAAAGAGCCTCCTTCCAAGACGAGTGACTCTACACAGTTGTTCCAGCCCATGATTGACATGATGCTTCTGTTGCTTCGCTTGCACCAACTCAACAAGGAGCAGCGGCTTCCCAGAACTTAATCAAATTGGAAACCGAACTTGAGAAGAGGAAACAGCAACTTCGTCAACAAGGTATTCTGTTGACTCCGAGAAGCCCAGTTCAGCAGCGGCAAGTGCAGCCAAAACATCTGGGCAAAACCCAGGCCCTCTTCCACTTCCTATTGCTGGTCAAGAGGTTGAACACAACGACACACAGTTGACCAAGCTAGACTCGATTCCAGAAGGCGCGCTCAAGTCACATGTCAAGAAGCTACAAGGTCAGTCCATTCCCGCAGTGCAGTCGTGGTGCAAAACTTTCAAGAAAACGGTGAGTGCTGACAAGTTTGCCGAGTTTGAAGAGCTTGCCGAAGAGATCACCTCTCAGATTGAAGACGCTAACAACAAATTAACCAAAGACAAAAGTCGCGAGCTTGCTATCAAGTTTGGCCTGCCGATGAGCGTGGTCAACAAGATGGGAGTCAAGTCTCTTGGATCAGTGGTTGCATTGGCTACGGTTCTTGCAGCATGATATGCTGAACAACTGAGTGCTGAGCTGCCAGTCCGTAGAGTAATCTACTTGCAGAAGATGTGCGCGCAACTCGGAAGTTTTGTTACTTTCGTGCTGAACTACGTGCCAGCGGTAGAAAAGACATTGGCTTTGTGGACGCAGAGCGGTTTACATCTCACGTTCATCCAGTGTTTCACCACAAGTAGTGATGTGGCGAATATCAACAGCAAGCTTCGTTAATTGGCTTGTCTCTTCAACATTATTCTTTTCAGCATTTCTGCCTTCCTTGTGCAGTTTATATCAAGTTACCGATCAATTGGAAAAAGTCGTCCAGATCCATTTCATGTCAACAAAGTACATGGAGCTACGTTGGAAGCACATCTGCGGGAGTGGTTGCAAGAGAGCATAACAGAAGAGCTAAGCTCAAACAGACATTGGCTGGTCAGTTTGTTCAAGTGGAGCCAGCAGTTTGCTTTTGGGCCGCCAAAGGCAATTATCATCAGTTTACAATCATTGTTCTCGCTACGTTTGACGACTACAGATCAGCTTGGATTCGTGAGCACGCTCTCATCAGTGTTTGGCAGCCTAGACTCAATCATCGTTTTGTACATCGCTATCTTCTTAAACGTGCTGCAGGCTACAGAATTACCAAGCTTCGCAAAATCAATGGGAGGCCACCTCCCAATTTCAAACGACTCTTTCTTAGATTCTTCGGCTACATCGTCGCACCACCACACTCAAACTACACTCTCATTCGCTTGTTACCAAAGAGCAAGCATTTGCAATCCTGTTCGACCTTGCCCAAAGCGATAACGTTTTTTGCCAGGCCAGCAAACATATTCGTTCACAGAGAATGACGGACTCTGAAGTGTATGTCTTGTGGAGAATGCTATCAATCTTGAGCAACCAGCTCGGTCCGTGGTCACCAAGCTGGTCAGATCTGCTCTTCGGTTTCGCAATTGCAGCGTTCCACCCTTCCGTTTCTTGCTCATCAGTCTTTTTCTATGCATGTTCGTGAGTGGCTACATCAGCAGATTCAGAAGTACAAATTGGTTGATCCCCCTGCACCTTCCGTCCAGCCGCATTGCAGAGGCGGCCCAGCCGAGCATACAGAAATTGGCTTACAATTTCAAGCAGTGGGCTCGTAAGATGTCCAATATAGATCCAACATCCTTACCGTGTTGTTGCAGTCAATTGCTTCGAAGTCATCCTGATCTGCAATTAGTTGATGGTCATGTTGCATGCAGCGCTTCGTTACTTTCAGTTTCAAAGGAGATTACACCATGTTTCAAGTTCAGCTCCAAATCTACAGTGTTTGCAGACTGGGGTACATTTCAGAGACTGTATTACAAACGAATCTCTGCGTGGTTCAGTGCACAAGGATTTCCACAAGCAGTTTTTCAGGAGTTTTGGAATCAAGTTCTTGTACAAGAATGGCAATTACATGAACGTGCTCTTCGTGAAGATCCGTCTCTCTTGCAGCAGAAGACCTTCCATAAGGTCCTCATGTCACTCCAGCGTTCCCTGGTCTTTCATCTTGCTGATCATCAAGCTACTCATTCGATGGTGTTCTGCCCACGATTCTACTTTCAGTCAGTTCTCAAGGTTTGGCAGGATCCTACCAATTTTGTTCAAGTACATCAATCTACAGAAAGATGCAAGATTCAGATACATGGCTCTATCCCAGGTATTATTCGTCGCAAATACGCCTCGGGCATCCGCGCCAATGCAGGTTACCGCAAGGTTTTGTGTTCCTGAAGCAGAAGAAAGAGTTCCGCAAAGGACGCAGTGTTATTGCTTACAATGCCATTATTACAGAAAGGTTACAGCGCGGTACAGCTTCTGCCATTGAACAGATGATCCAAACATGTTTTCCTTCCCATTTTGGCTCCCTACCATTACCATTGATTTGGGACAAGCTTCATAAGTTCTTTCTCAGCACACTGCTGCATGTTCCCTTGAGTTTGACTAATGACGACTTGGTTGGATTCTTTAACTGTGTCCCCCAAGTTCGGATTGCTGAAGCCGTGGATATGCTGCTCTTCCGTTTTCAACAAGTATCTCAATCCTCGCGTCTCATGGTTAATATCAGTCCTGCGTGTCGCCAAATCAAAAGCGTCCCCTGAGCTACAAAAAGAGCAGGGACCCCCGATGGTGGAAGTCTATTGATATTGAAGATGTACCTGCCATTGTTCAAGTTTCCTTCAGCTGTGGTATTTTCAAGCATGTGGAGCTCGATGGAAGCAGCATGATGGTACGTGCATTGGTAATCAAATCTCTCCGATTCTCAGCTCGCTTCCAGTACTTTGCACAGAGATTGGTTGGCAAAGACTCTTTGCTTCATCTAAACTTTTGGCAGAGTCTTTCATTGTTCGCTATGTTGACAATCGCTTCATCATTACGCCCCAAGCTAACGCGGACTCCTTACCCATTCGGACATTGGTCTCGCCTCTTTTCTATGGAACACCTATTGAGCTTGAAGATGCTGGGGATGATCATTTTCTTGGGCTGCGTGTATTGGTCGAAGCAAGACAGATTCATATCTTTCCTGTTTCTCACCTCTGGCAAGTGAGACATCCTAAATCTGCGGGTTCCGATACTCACCTTTTGTCTGGACTAAAGTCCAGGATCTGTACTATCCGTCGATATGTATGGCCGGCCTTTCTACGAGCAGATCAAGTCAAGAATAAGCAGTTTCACATACAGTCAGGCTATCCTCCGCATCTTGTTTGGCCACTCTAAACAGGTTATACACTGTACGTGCCAGCATGCTGTCATGTCAAGCAATAGTTTTGTGTTGCTTCAATGACTCATTCCCATGATGCTGCAGTTTGGCTTCTATTCACTTCGTAGCGCTTTGTCCTTTGGATTGGTTAGCCATGCCGGTGAAGGTAGATGCAGAGGTGACGAACATTCTTGAAGTTCTTGATCATGCACAACGACTTTCTCTTCTTCATCATGTCACTCATCCCTTTCTACGAGGGGTACTAGTGGGACGATTGAAAGCTTTGACTCAGTCAGGAACAGATCGTCTTATTGCTAACCCTCCTCCCCCGCCTACGACTCGTGCACTTAACCATTCCGCCACTAGACCTGCCCCCAGAGCTTCGACCTCGAATCCTGCATCATCTATGTCTTCACGGTCGAATCGTTCCAGAAGCAGATCCAGATCGTCTCACCTAGAGTAACAGTTGAGTCGCTTGTTGTCAGCATCTGTAAAAAGCAAGACACACCCTGCCTTGCATTGCATGTTCAGAGTCAGATGATTGTTTCGTTCTACGATGAAGTACGAGCCTTAGTTATTTTCATGCTCCGCACGACCTCCTCCATGTAGGGGAGACGAGGAAGTGCTGCTATAGTTCTTTGGGCAGTTCGCAGCTTGGTACGGCATATAGTCAGCACGACCTCCATGCAGGGGAGACGAGGAAGTGTTCATGCAGTTGCAGTTGTTTGTGTTTGGCTTCGCAACTTGGGACCGCAATTCAGTCAGCACGACCTCCTCCATGTAGGGGAGATGAGGAAGTGCTGTTACATATGTTTGATTTCGCAACTTGGGCTTGCAATTTAGCCAGCACAAGCTCCTCCATGTGGGGGAGGCGAAGCAGTGCTGCTACAGTGTTTTGATTTGGTTCGCAACTTGGGTTCGCCATTCAGTCAGCACGACCTCCTCCATGTAGGGGAGACGAGGAAATGCTGTTACAGTTGTTTCCTTCTTGATTCGCAACTTGGAGTCGCAAGTCGGTCAGCACATGTAGGGGAGACGAGGAAGTGCTGCTACAGTTAGTTGTTTTGGTTTCGCAACTTGGAATCGCATGTTAGTCAGCATGACCTTCCTCATGTAGCAGGGACGAAGAAATGCTCTGATAGCTGTTTTTGATGACAGTCCGGAGTGTCGAACAAGTGTTGGCAATTCAGCAATGTCGGAGATCAACCTCAATTCAGCCTTCGACCGCTAGCACCGTTACAACGTCGGGTGGCTTACACCCAAACAGAAATTCTTCGACTTAAAGAAGAACTTCGAGCTGGAACAATCAGTGCGCACCCTTCAGCAACGACAGCTTGATTCAGTTCAAGTTTAACTGAGGGAAATGGACCAGAGATTGTCTGAGGTAGTAGATGCAGTCACTGAGCTGTTCAACAAACAGAAATCCGTTCATGATCTGTTGGGTCGTCTGTTGCATGATTTTTGATGCTCTTAAAAGGCAAATGCAACACCAAGACCCACCGATGACGATTTCTGACACACAACCGTACTGATGGATGTCGATCTGCTGCTGAAAAATTGTGTTGAATCGCTGCTAAGCAATACGTTTCTTTCCTTCTTGTTTGATCTAATTGTCTGCTCTACAGGTTGAAGTCTGTTGGATCAAGCAACTTTCGCATCGAAACCGTAGCTATGTGGGACGTGTCCGCCGTGACCTGACCGTGTGCTCTCCTTTGTGACCACTCGGCGACACCTTTTGTTCTTCTATTCCTACCCTCAAGGATACCCCACCGCGCCGATCGAGACAATGTTGCGACGTCATGGCAATGATATGGTTTATGATTTATGAGCTTGAGATGTTTGTACATGGATGTCAAGAACAGGGCATCAACTTCACTGCTGTGGTACACCCCAATTTCATTCAAGGGCCTACTGCATATGCCCCAGTGACGTATGAAGTGCATGCACTTCCTCATGTATTGTGCTTTGCACGTGTTTGTCGAAGCTGGCTTCAGTCAGTCAACTTGGCGGTAGGCAACCGCATCATGATCAACATTCGTCGCCCTCTACATGTTGCGCAGCTTCGTCATGACACTGTTGAATGGCTCCACCGACCAAGCGAAGATCGTTTCCGCTTTCGATCGCCGCTAATTGCTGAAATCCCTTTGCTTAAAGTTACTGATCCATTGGCAGATTGAGAGTTATGCCGACGCTTTATGAAAAAGACGGTCATGAGTTGTCTGCGCGCTTCATGTCGCATGGTGCATTTTCTTGTCATGTGCATGTCAGTGTTCAAGTAGCTTCTTGTTCAAGCGAAGGACCTGCGGTCACCGTGCCATGAAACGTACAGCAGCTCAAGCTGGGCTGCCTATGGGATTGCACAGGGTACGCGTGACTGTCGTCGTGCCGCCAGACAAAGTCGCAAATGACCGAGTGATGAATTTTCATTTGGATTGTGACACGTCCTACACCATTGACGTGGTCACAAGGGCATTGATGCACCAGGTTTATCTGGCAACTGGAAAAGCCCCGTGGATATCGTCTTTTCAGCTACGACAAGACGGGCAACACATCGCGTTCACGCAGCCCATTACGGATTTGAAAATGCTTTCACCTGTTCAGTTTGTACGCACAGCGCCTGACAATGCTTGTGTTTGCTTGGCATGTCACCATGCGATTGATTGCCATGTTGGTACACCAGTGCTTGAAGTCAGTCAGAGTGTTGTTGCTCGAGCCTCGGAGTGCAGATCAGTTATGTCCAGCTCAGTTGGTAGTTTGAACCTGAGTCGCAGCTCCGATTTTGATCAACGCAGTCATAGCTCGGATTCCGGAGTAGTGTTTCAATCCGACCATGACCCACTACCAGATTCTGATTCGGCGCCTGCTGACTCTGATCAAGATCTACTACCAGGTTCTGCCAGCGTTGCTGGTACGGTTAGTTCTGCTGGTCGTAGTGAAAGCTCCCTCATCAAGCAGCCCAAGCCTCCGCCACAACAAAAACGTCGGCTACGTATGATGGACGAGGACGAAGATTCAGTGAGAATCAGAATTATTCCATCTCCGAAAGAACAGTTTCGTCGGCAGACGCAACAAACCGATCAACTTGGAGATGATTTCTTTCTGCCCAACCGTGCACAACTTGTCTTGAACTTTTTAAAGAAACATGGTGACCATCTCTTAAAGGAAAAGCCTGGTCCCAAAAAGCGTTTTACCTCCACTCTTCGATTGGTACAGCATGTGCTTAAACAGAAGTGAAAAGAGGTGCAGTACCGAGTGCCCCTTTAGGGTGTGTGTGTGTGTGTGTGGGTGTGTCATCCCTGTCACTAAAGGCTACGAATTATGATTTTCTAGATTCGAAACAAGCAGGGGGCATGGCGGTCACATCCTAGCCATGCCAACGAAGCTGTGAATGTTGACTGGATGGGTTCACAGACGCGTGAACCTGTACCTGCAAAGAGTTGCTCATGGGTCACTGAGTGGCAGCTTGGGAACTCACTTGTGTTCATGTCAGTCATGTGCTTGCTTGAACTGTTTGCGACGTATTGTGCCATGCATGTCTGAGTGCGAATACAGGATCGTATAGGCTTCAGGTNGCTTGGGAACTCACTTGTGTTCATGTCAGTCATGTGCTTGCTTGAACTGTTTGCGACGTATTGTGCCATGCATGTCTGAGTGCGAATACAGGATCGTATAGGCTTCAGGTTCAAGGTGATGCTCGGCTTTTGTTACTTTTCCTTGTCCTGTGTGAGTGTAGGCTTCAGGTTCAAGGTGAAGGAGCCTTGAGCCCCACAGACACAATGAAGCAGCTAGCAGCTAGACAGTAAAAAAGAAACAAAAGAAAGGATCAGAGAAAAGATCACAGTTCCGACCGACATCTAGACCGTGTGGTCTACTGCAAGTGTGTGTGTGTGTGTGTGTGTGAGTGTGTGTGTGTGTGTGAGCTGCCCCCGCACACGGGTTTCGGGGCCATCGTCTGCCAGTTTTGCTAGCGACGGTCACGTTCAGCAGTTTGCAATATCAGTCGCAAATTTTTGCAGGGGATCCAACGAAGCTGCCAGTGGTGTGGGAAGCCAGAGTTGGCTACTCTGGTGTACCTGCGGATCGGTGATGGCACATGGTTATCGTCGCTGCTGTCGGCTTGTCAGATTGCATCTCACAAAATGTTTGTTGGAGGGCAGCGCAGTCGACAGTGCATGTCAGGGAGCTGAACTAGCAGGCAGCATGTTGCTTGCATGCATGCACGGTTGCAGCAATCTGATCATGTCTTGGACGCCAGCAAGGCCTGACAACCAGCAAGTGGACTGTTCACGTTGTGCATCGATCACTACCCTTCAGAACTGCGGGCGTGAGACCCAAGCGATGATGAACATCCTGAATAAGAATGAATAACATTCCCGAGCTCCCTGTGGTGGGCAAAGCCCGCATTGGGATTTGATAGTTTCCGTCTGGAGCCGGAAGCGCACCATAGCACCCTGTCTCCGGGCCACTTTCTCTCGCTCTGGTACCGCCCATAGTTTATCGTACAGTGCACAAACATGATCACTGCCCCAAGCAGGCCTAGGAAAGCCAGCATTCCTGGGGAAAGGGGAGTTGAGGGCGGACGGAGGGGTATCGTGAGCGTGGTGCTTCGGACGTATTGCGTCCATGTGACGAACTTTTTGCATCCGCTTAATGCAACACGAAACTTAATTTTACAAAGGAAAGTGCACCATACGATACATATACAGACGTGCACTGATAGATACTATTATATATGTGACAACAGATAGATAAATAGATATGCGCAGGTATGTATGCGGAAGCATATGTGTGCAAACCTTTGGCTTCTGTGCAAGTTTTCAAATAATGAGCCGTGGCAGTGGTGATCCTGCTGAGTGCGATGCTGGTAGTGATATTAGTGAGTGATTTGTAATGGTGACGCTTGTGATGATGAAGATGACGATGCAGTGCCATGAGTGGCTCAGACGGGGATAGGGTAGCTCTTGAAGGGCTCACGAAATCGACTTGGCGTTTAAGTTCTGCTGAAGCGGAGACATATCCACACGCTGCAGTCAACGAACCCTGCATCAAGCTATCGCCCGCGTGTCGGACCCCATGGCGGATGACTTGCTGGACGAAGTGCAATACTTGCAGGATTCACGCTGAATTCTGCTTCAGTTGCATTTGCGTTGATTTCACTTTGACGGGATTGTTGGTTCCTCGTGCTTCCAATCAAGCTACCGCAGAAAAGTTATGGCAGGCCGCACCCTGCACGAATATAGTTCGTGGGGGGTTTTCAACTGTCCATGTGGCCGCGTCCTAAATTCGGGCTGAGGCTACATATCGGATTGGCGCCACATGGCGCCACATACGCCGCAGCACACAAGTGTTGTCCATCAAGAGGCGGGGTGCGAGCTTCTCACGAAGTATGCCAAGAGGCTCTTCACGCGCCCCGATTGGAGCCTACCACCGCTCATGCCACTGAGTGCTGAGTTGTTCTTTGCTGCGCACTGGAATGATGCACTGAGTAAGCTCCCGCGAGATAAAGCCACCCCCATCTTCACCCCTAGAGCCATAGCTTGGAGGGATACTTCTTCGCGGATCTGTGGGATTCTAGCTGCGCAGGCAGCTGACTGTTTTTTTCGCTCTGGCCCGTGCATCCCGATTGAATGAATGGGCATCCGTCCAGATTGCATAGTTACATATAATTACCTAAACCAGGCAAGACCCGCTCTTGCCCAGCTCACTTTCGCACCATCGGCTGAATGTCAAGTGACCAAATGGCACTACTGCACATCATCCAGGAACACCTCCGCGACCCTATCATGCAAGCGCTTGTAGCCTTCCCGCAATACGCCTATCGAAATCATGCTTCAACACTGGACGCGATTTGCATGCAAGCGCACGACACAACATGTTGGAAGCTTGGGCCTGTAAAACCTACCCCACAAAACCCTTAAAACAGGCTGGTGAGCACACCTGCTTAATAGATCCATAGACGATTCCGTTGAGAGAGGGCTGCCGTTGTACGGAGAACCCTGTGGAGACGGCAGAAGTTGGCCTGGGCCTGCAGGATTCTGAGCTTGGCGGGTTGCGGCTCGAAGTTGTGATAGCTCAGTGCAACACCTAGGTGCGTGGATGGAGCCCCTTAGAGGGATATGAATGTCAGAGTCCGCGTGTCTGAGACGAAATGTCAGGGCAACGTCCCGCCAGCTGAAGAAGTGACGAGCGCGCAAACGCCTTTCAGTGCGCAAGCGGCAGCAGACTTTTTGAAATTGATTGTCATGGCCATTCGAAAGCATCCATCAATTGCGCAGCTGCTTTCCGAAGCGACTGCGTCGAATGGTTTTGCCATTGACAGCGCGTGGGAAGCAGTCCATCCTTGACCGAGGCGGCTGTCAAGACGCCAGCAGATGCTTGCCGACCATGCCGCAAATAGAAAGGGCGCCAAGGGACGGCCTGGCGAAGCCCCCGACTCATTTGGGCGGTCCCACAATGTTCAGAATGACACAGACTGTGTTGTTGTGGATGTGAACAGAGACGACACAACACTTCAGGCACACTAGCCCCCCAAGAAGTGATCTGAACACCCCGCAGTACGGAAGAGAGTCGAAGGCCTTCGTGAGATCAAGGTTAGCCATTAACCCCTCCAACAGCTCTTTCCTGGTGTTTGCCTGCGAGGTGCGTGGGCGCGTCAGACTTGCATGTGTCGAGCTTGACAATCAGGCGCACAGCAGCACAATGGGAGCTACAGCGGAGAAAGGATCTACCAAGAAGGGGTCACCAGCGCGGATGTAGTGAGGCCTGCGTCTGTCAACGTAGCCGCTACTCTGACAGCCAGTGTCCGTTGTCTTGTTGTTAGCATACCTGAGGACGCTGGGACACTGGCCGCAGTTCTGTGCTGAAAGTCATTGAACAACAGCGCATCCGAGGCACTGAGCTCGAGCTGGCCGCGGTACTCAGGTGTTGCCAAAGTGCCCCTGTTGCATGTTCGATCTGCGGCCTGTATTTTCCAGGTCAGCGCAGCCTCAACCAGCGCTACATTGCCAAACATCCAGACGTCCATCAGCATGCTAAAATGACGTTTGAGTGCAGGTCTCGATGGCTCCCCCGGTGCCGATTCTGTCACTCCAGCTTGTTCAGCTGGCAAGTTCTTGAACGAGCTGGAGCACGCCGATCCTCCGGCCCCCCCTGATGGCATTCAATCGGGTACTTGCTTGATGGGCTTGATGCCAATATTGCATTCCATGATGCCCTCGGCGAAGTGGCCGGAGTTAAGCACTTCCTCACCGCGTGCATTGTGCGGCCAGTTACTACAACAGGCGCCCAAGCTCAGAGCTCACTGGCGTAGCAATCATCCTGAGGCTTGGAGGCGGGTTGAGGGGCCCGTGAAGAGTTTGGCAAGAAGCCTTTGCACCGCCGTTTCGTTCCTCCTACTACTGGGATAGTAAAGCCAAGGATCCCAAGGCTCACTCTGTACAGTGTCCAGCCATCTTTCAGTTCCTTGCGACTCGATAGCTGAAGGCTGAAGGCTTTACCGTTCACGAGCTTCAAATCCCTTAGGAAGCGTTGGCTGCCAGCCAATGTGGACCAGCGAGATGCGCAGCTGCAGGAAGTGATGCTAGCAGGCCCACCTGCTCTGACATGCACAGACCTATTCCCACCCCTAGGTCCTGCAGTTATAAGCATTGCGGCCCGTACAATGCAACCTCAGAATTTAATGCTCGGTGCCACTCCGGTCCCAAGTCGAGGGTTGCTTCTTGGACCACGACAAGAAGCGAGACCTTCGTTCGCAGAGAAGCAACGTGGTGCAATGCCTGGTGGTCCCCAGGTACCGCAGCTGCTTGCTGTGCACAAAAGGGCTTCTAGGAGGGCCAAAGCCGGGCGAATGCATCCAGCACAGGGTCCACCTGGTACAGAGTAGGTGGCTTTCGCAAGCTACCTTACAGTCCCTGGCTCAAGAAAAACACCCTTCGCAAGTCCGACCGGAGCTCCCTCACGAGAAGGCCAGTCCGTGCCGTGAACATTCTGTCTTCGACCGCTAGTGGGCTTTCAGCAAGGATTTCCCAGGAACTTGTTGCGCGGATTTAGCTTCAGCACAAATACCAGTTGATTGTTCTACAAGAAACCCACTGGCATTCCACTACCAACTACAATAGTGGCGAGTGGATGTGTGTTCACAGCTCTGGCCACGACAATCCCGCCAGCGCAGACGGGAGCAGTGGCATACTTATCATGCTGTCGAGGCGTCGCTTTGCGGATGTCACACTCCTGGAACATATGCCAGGCAGGGTCATGCAGTTACGGGCCACTTTGAGAACAAGTGGTCTCCGGATCAACACGTGTGGAGATCACGTCTGACCGCTGCAGTAAACATCAGAAAAGCTGCACCATAGCCAGCAAATTTGGGATCAGCTCAGTTCTGCAGCGAATTCCTGCTAGGCCCACTTAGTCCTGTGTGGAGATGTCAGTAGTACCTTGAAGCCACAGTCTCCCAACATAGGCCCGTCACCCACTGCATCCGACGCCTACAACCGCTCATCCGAACTGCAATCGCTCATTGCGGGCCAAGACCTCTGCGTCCTGAAGTCCAGGCGCAAGCGATGCAAGGACACGTTCCTCGCGTCAGGCACTTCACAAGCTAAGTATCACTAGGCGAAGCGAGGCCATAGGACCTGCTAAACTCTCCTCCCTGTCGAACGTTTTCCAGTAGGAGCGTGGAGAGAGTCGGGCCACCGTCCGCTCCAGGCGGCGTTGCCCTTTCTTCCGTACGGTCGCACGGCGACGACCCGCAGCCAGCACCGTCAGAATAACATAGACGCCCCGTCGCTGCAAGACTCAGTGCAGACCATGCAACCCAGCGGAAAAGCGCTTCCAGCAAAGGTGGATGAAAAGCCTGCAAGCCTCGACCCAGAGGCCCAGGATCCTGTCTCGCTTAGGCAGCAGGTTAATCGCATTCTGCTTTCGTTGGTTGCAAAGGCATTCCCGGCAACACGCAAGCCGGATGTCCGCGTCAGCACTCAGCCAGAATTCAAAGCAAATTCCGGATACACCTGGATGCTGTACAATCAGGTCCAAAGACCGGCGCAACGCTTGATCCAGCAGTGGCGCTACCTCGTCCTTTTCGGGCGAGCTTCTAAAAACTTTCGAAAACAGCCAACAGCTCAAGCGAGCTTACGTCCTTCGGCAGGTACAGGAGGCTGAAGGCTGAAGAGGCTGCAGCCCGCAACGGTCAGCGAGGCCTGTGTCAGGTTGTGAGAAGGCCAAATGCGAAACGCAGGCAGCGTGCTTCCCGCGTGCACAACGGTACTCCCATGTCGCTAGACCAAGAAATGCAGGCTGTCCTTAAATACAGCAAAGAGACATTCGCCTCACAGGCCGATGCTGGGCCGCTTGGCCTCTTGCCACGGGGTCATTTTCTCAGTAACGCAGAGTAATAAATTGAGCTTCAAGGGCTAGGGCTTGGCAAAGCTGCGCCAGCCCATGTGGCCCCGACAGCCGTGTGCCTCTGACTGAAATATCTGAAAGTATTAGGTCCCGCTCTGCGTAGGCACTTTGTCACCGGAGCCCAACCATCGCTGGGCCTCATGTGTCCATCCAGCAAAGCATTACAACGATTGCTCTGCACCCTACCTCAGTACGCCTAAGCTAGGGGTCGCGACGCTGCGCTGCGCGTGCACTGATTCGGGCGGGCAGCCAAATGGAGGAGATCTCTTCCCTCGTTGCAGCCGATCGCATCGACCGCTTCCAAACGCAGGCGGGTAAGCAACTGCTGGCTTGCTTTGGGGGGTTATCGATGTCGCTAGACTCCGCTAGATTTTTCTGCATTGCCTTAATGACCAGACTCGTTGAGGCCCGATCTCGCGAAATGGCTGCCTAGAATTTGCACCTTATTATTATTTGCTGACGATCGCTGGACTAGCTGGGTCATTGAGTCTGACTTCAGCAGGCTCTTATGGGTGTCCAGCTCACACTTGAAACGCAGGTCAAGTATCGGAAAACAGCCTTTTTTGCTGCGTCCTGGTCTACGACAAGGTCGGTGTCACCTACCTTCCAGTCAGCGTGCGCGGTCGTACCTGTGAAGCGCCTGTCAAATGTCAGCATTGAGTACCTCGGAACAGTGGTGAGCTATACCATCAAAGGCACGACCTAAATGCCCAGAAGCGCCTCACATCAGGTCAGCTAAAATACCAGGACATCAAGAAGGCTGTGAGTGGCACAATTGCTACTCTGGCAGGCGGGCATTTATTCCAGTATCATGTGCTCGGTCCCGGTCGTGGGTGTCACGGCCAAGTGCCACGGCAAGAACACAAGGCAAGTAAGAGCCCTGTTGCGCCAGACCGCTAACCTTAGCCATGCGCCGAACAGGGACATCTGGAACTCGCTGGGCTACAGCCGCCGGCTGCTGCCGTGCACCAGGCCCTTGAATTGAATCCTTTCGAGCTAAGACTCTTCAGTCTAGAGTCTAGAATGTGCAAAACAGAAACCGCAAACACTGATGATGACATTCGGTACCTTGACAACCCAATAGATCCAATAAGTCAGAAAAATTAGTTTGTAAGAATATCACTATTTCGTGATATTATTACAAAATAGCTCGAGGGGAAAAAGACAGGAATATGTACAGATTTCTTGCTTAANTCCTGGGTCAAAGTTTTAGCTATTTCCTGGAATTTTAACCAAGAATTATGTACAGATTTCTTCGTTTGTGAAATTATTACGATTTTCTACTTTTCTGACTTATTGGATCTATTGGGAAGAAGCTTGCCCAATTAAAGGCCCTCCCGGGTCATCCATCAATTTCATCCGCCCATCAACTTCAGCAGCTGCCTTAGACTCGAGCCACCGCCCGGTCCCGTGTCCTGAGTGTGGACAACAGTGTGTAACAGAGAATGTGACGCACGTTCACTGTCGACTTGCACGCGCCTTCCTGCCCGAACGCAGCATCTGCAAACCTACAGATTTCGTACCTCACCTGCGCGCCGGTAATGGACTACCACAATGCACCCTGTGCAGCCGGAAAATCTGCCGGTGGAGCAAGCTGAAGGCTCATATCCGGAGCGGAGCCTCATCGCGGCTGTCTGTTCTTAAAATTAAAAGCGTACTCCCTGATTTCAGCTCGCGTTGGGTCAGGATGGCTGGTGCAGAGGACCAGTACCTTCCAGCTCAATCCGCAGCAGCCCACTCTCACACCGAACAACCTTCCAGCGGGGCCCTTTCTCGAGTCAGACGTACATCCCGAGCAACCCGTTCTCACCAGCCCCGCCCATGCCACAAGCGCAGGAGCGCGAAGCACTTGCGTTGATTGGCAAAAATCTCTTTCGTCGCGAGGACTCTCTGAACCTGGTGAACTTGGACCGAGGTCTGGTAGTGTTGCTACAACAGGACAAGCAGAGCATCTTGCCATCCATGCTTGAGGCAGCACAGATGTGGCGAGAAGCGGACCCGGGCAGTCCGGAGAAGCAAAAGCCTCTCAGGACCATCCTGCTCGCATGCATCATCCGCGAGCTTCTTCAGCGTCTGCAGACAGGGTTGGCGACCGAGCAGGACGGTTGGGTGTACCAGAAGTGGGACCGCAAGCAACGCAAACTGATCCTGCCATGTCGCACGACAATGCGGTTAGAACACTCAACATGTTGATTGCGGGCCGAATGCGAGACGTGGTTCAGCAGTTTTAAAGTCAACTGAGGACCTCCGCTCTCTGGAAGCGGAGTTCAAAGAAGGACCTCGACCGAAGTTCACGAAGGTTTTCTCAGTTTGGTCAACAATGCCATGACCCACCTAGTGCGAAGCGAGCCTCGTCACAACGCTCGAGCATGGCCAAGTAGCTGTGGCACGGGTGATCTGTCGGTCGTAGCCCAACCGCCAACATGACACTGCAGAGCTCATAGACTATCTCCACCGTCGTCTGTCCTCTCAGACGATACGGGGACACTTTGAGAGGTGTCAGGCTTCGCCGCGGGGTTTGAGCAGCTTGAATAAGGACTCAGCGCCAAATGTTTGCGCTTCATAAGGCCGCCTCGCCGCGAACCCGGGGTGCGAGGTTTTCTCGTGTTCTGTCCTGCTGGCCTTGGCTCCTCTTGCAATTGCCCAGGTTCAAACAGCAGGGTGAGCATGTCAGCAAGACCCAACAACAATATCGACATGTGCCCAGTGTTCAGGTGCTAATCTTCACCGACGCCACAGCCTTGCAAGCTCGCTGGCAGCAATATGATGTACGAGGCTACCTGCAGCATCAAGGCTAAACGCCGAACTCGGGCAATTATACCACCGTACGTGTGTGTGTGTGTGGGTGGCTCGGAGAGGTGGTGTGTGGATGTGATGAGAAAAGCCCCCTGTCTCGTGCCAGAGTCAGAAAGAGGGTCGTTGTGCCGTTGTGCTTCTGGTCATGCCGCACCTCTGGATTGATATCTTACACGGCGACCCATCGCTTGGACCTCACTCCAGGGCAATTGGATTGGGCGAGCCACATCTACTTGCTGGAGTGCCAGCTGCGCGAAACTGCAGCCAGCATCGAGACTGCAGCAGGTGTTCAATGATCTCGCGCACCCAGTCCATAGACCTGAATGCCGCATGGGAGGGATCAGGCAGCGCAACAAGTGCATGCGGATCGTCATTCGGTGCCATGAGGTCTTCCCGGTCTTCCCTCTCGATGAGCATCATGCTGTATCTACTGTGCTGTTGACAAAATGTGAAGCCTGAGTGCCAAAAATCTGGTGCCTGATCGGGTTGCAAGCAAAAATGCTTGTCGCGCAGTGTCCGCAACAGAGGGAGGCTCGCAAACTGCAGTGGCTGCTGGACTGGAAGTGCAAGGGCGCGAGCAGCGCCAGGATCAGGCCGAGGCAAGGGCCCAGACCCAGGAGATGAGTCAACGCTTCGCACAGCACGACTCGCTCTTCACAGCAAAAGGCCCGCCGGTGCTTCCCGCAACAGCATCGGACTGACCTGACTCTTTCCGTCGTGGTGGGTTCCTCACAGCCTGTGACAAAGCGGAGTGATGTGATCATGGCTTTTGGCGGTGTCTGCCGAGCTTGTCAACCATGAAGTAAAATCGACACTCTGGCACGAGGTGAGGATGCCAATTTTCGCACAGCCGTACCCAGAAGGGTCGGATGTATTCACGGATCGGGCCATCGGGCCACAGACCGAGCCAGCAAAGAAGATTTTGGTCGTAACTTCCTGGGGTGGGCCACTGCAGACAACCGGCACCTCGCCATCGAACAGGTTTTCGAAGGGCTGCATCGACTGGGGCCTCACCGCGACGACCATGGAGGCAACGGCGGCAAGTCCAGCCGCGCCCCTCGCAGCCGGCAGAGACCGACGAAGAGAAGAACAAGGTCACTGCTGCCAACGCAGTTTGACCGGTGCAAGGCAAGACTTCCTTCGGGGGGGGGGGCCGTGGAATTCGTTGCTGGCCAGTTCCGGCGTCGACTTGGTGCTCCGATGCATGGCCAGATGAATTCGTACCAGTAGCTCTTCACCAGATTCAAGAAAATCTTGTGCGGCAATGGCAGACACAAATCCTCGAGGACAGCGAAGGGGCTTGGCTGGGACGGGGACGTACAGTAACCTCTACATCCGGAAAGCCCTCCGATGTAGAAGCAGTTCG
Source organism: Symbiodinium sp. clade A Y106 (assembly GCA_003297005.1). Lineage (NCBI taxonomy): Eukaryota > Dinophyceae > Suessiales > Symbiodiniaceae > Symbiodinium > Symbiodinium sp. clade A. Next base: position 38,767 of record BGNK01003048.1, on the reverse strand, counting down.
GCCGAGCGCAAGGGGAGAAGATCCTCGTCTGCTGGCGTGATGTTTGTTTGGTGTGGAGAGATCAAAAAGGGGTGTTGGGCTCCAACTCCGAAGACCAGCCAGCTACGACAAGGAACATTGGGTCGCCCGCTTCGAGGTACCTTGAAAAACCCTGCACAGGCGACGCACTTCCAGGACCCGGCATGAGATGTCAGCAGACAAAGAAAAGCCATGGATGCAACGGTGCAGCCGCGGCATGCCCTCGCAGGCCCGCCGCCCGTTCGCCAAAACCAGACGCATCAGTCAACCGCGGGGTTGACGTGCCAAAGTATATCGCGACGAGCAACTTCAACCCTTAAACCCTCTTATCCCTCACAGTTCGGGTCGGATTTCGCACCTGCCAGACCACCAGCCACCCACAGCCACACAGCACGCCCAGCACCAACGCGAGCAACAAGTGCTCTCGCAGCGAGCGCGGCAGTGCCGCAGCGGAGATGCTGCTATGCCCCAGGCATTCCCAGGTTGTTGTGCAAAAGGTTTATTGGGTGCATGATTAGATTGCGGCAACCGTGCAGGTGTGAATGTGTGCCGGAAAGCTGCAGGTTGCAGTAGCTTCAAAACGGCTCGGCAAACCCTAATCTTTCTGGCGCAAAGGCTCAGCTTTTCTGCAGGTATGTTTGGACCGATGCAGTCATGGTCGCCAGTCGCCGACTTCGCTAGCCGCTAGCAAGAGATCAACCATGATGAGCTTGCCGGTTTATGTCTGACTGTACGACATGTGTGCATGAAACTTGTTGTATGAACAAGAGGGCATGCTGCGTATCATTTTGTTTGCTCATGGACGAGGCGGTGCCCACGAACACACATAAATACATATGGGTCATATGGGCACTTGTTGCAGAAACGAAAACCATGTACATGTTTACATGTGAATACTGCGTATGCTCATTCATGCTAATTGCCTGAGGCCGCCAAATTCAGAATCCTGCTGGAGGCCTGAAGCATCCCGTGTTTACGGGGTTCGAAAGCAGTCCTCGGCATGTTAACTTGACATAACTAGTAGATTGCGACAGAGTGACGATAAAATGGGTAGTATTGGAAAGCTAAGAGCTTGGACTGCCAGAATCCTGCGTGAATACTGGTTACGTGCCAGCTCCCGTCTACATCAACACTTGGAAGCGCAGGTCGTCTTCGTACCATTTCGGACACACAAACGTCCATTTGGGTTTATGTATGTTTCTCTCCCGGGAAGATGCCATAAGTTCAATCATGTTTTTGGTACTTCAGACCGCGCAAGACTTGGGTCGATAAACATCCAAGCGGACGAGCAAGAGGCATGCCATATTTGCCACGCAAGACCTTCAATGAAACCCACGTGACTCGGCTTCATGTTTGGTGGGCCTCGTGTCTGAAGGAAGGAAGAGTTGCAAACCAGGTCCTTCGAAACTCAAATATCTGCGTGTAGCTTCCCGTGATTGAGAAATGCCTGAGTTCTCTCGGTTTGGTTCGGTAGTGGCACCAATTTTCTGGACATCAATGTGCCAAGTGGGATGTGACGTGAGCTGTGATGACGGCAGCGACGACATGGACTAATATTGAGTACGTGGAATAAGACGAAGCACCCCACACGCGTAGCAACGGAGTGAAAACTCCCAGCTGTTGGTTGCAAGTCTTACTGTAAGATGTAGCTTGGAACTGCACTCGTGAATGAGGATCACGGAGTTTGCATCGGAAGGTTGTTGTGCTCTCGCGTGCCTGCACACTTCTGCTTTTTGCCGACCGGAATGGCCGGAGTGGTTACATGGCGATGTCGTAAAGGCGACTCACCCTTCGACAGGCTTTAATCAAAAACCGCCACGGGTTGCTCTAGAAAATCCACGGGGCCACCGGTACAGAAGCAGACGTGGCACGCAATACTGTCTCGCCGATCTGGACAGGGCACCAAGCTGAGGACCCGGCTCGATTGCGGTGAGTGGCTGATCGAGCTTGGCTCTGAGTCTCCTCTGAGTTGTGCTTTTGCTGCTTCTTGGGTGGGGCCGGGCCAGCGTCAGCGTGCTTTTCAACATGGAGCTGCCTTGCAGAAGCGGAGCACGCACAATCGCGCACGGGATGTTGGCAGAGGAAATCGGCAACATCAGGAAGTTGCGCAGCATTCAGATTCAAATCATTGAAAAGGCACGTACTGTATTCGTGTATTTTGCAGAACGCCAGGCCGACTTTCCTTGACCATGAGCAAAGCTGTCTTTGTAGCTTTTTGGCAATCAAGAAAGGGGATTGCGCCGGATAACACCGGATCGATGACACAGTTTCTTATTCTGTGCCATAATTACCTGGACACATTCTCTCACTCACTGCTCTTGGTGCCGGTCTCGGTTGTTGGAAGAGTTGCAGTTGCCGCTGTCAAGCGCAAAACTTGCCAGGAGCTGCAACTGCCGCCTCGGACCCGATGCAGCTTCGTGTTCGAGTTCAAGGCTTGTTCAAAGGCTTGGGGAAGCAAAGATTGCACTGTGTAGTACAGGTCACTGGCCACGAAGTTGAGCAACTCTTGCAGCGCTTTTGTGCCCATCACCCGGGATCGACTTCCCGGACAGTCCTTGCTTGGTACAGATGGTACAGTGAAGTGCAGCGATGTATATCCTTGGTCCTTACCAATCAGTGAGGTTCGGCGATTGTCGCTCATGCCGCAGGAAGACAAGGATGCTCTGTAGTAGATCATGACATGCACTGCAGCAACTCTGCAGTGTGAAAGGATGGAGCTGGCCAGGCGCAGCGCAGCTGGAAAGCAGTGGCCTTGTGTAAATTCAGAATGGAAGTAGTAAAGTTGCTTCGTTAAGCGGAAAACTTGAGGCCTTCCCCGAGTCTGGCCTCCAGGTGCTGTGTTTGCGAAGGCTGCTTGGGCATTGCCTCGTCGTGCGAAGCTCCTTAGCGATACACCCATCCAGTGCTGACCAGTTGTTCGGACGAAATCATCCAGTCGTTCTTTGCCGTAAGCCCTCGATTACGCAGTCTTCAATTGGCAGGGCACCTACTGCAACTTGTCTGTGCTTTTTTCTGGAAGGCGAAGAATCCAGTCAACGTGCTTTTGGCAGAGTGAACTCTGGTGAAACACGCTCGAAACCCCCTTCAGCAGAGCGAACGAAACCTTCTTGGAGAAGCAGGAAGTCGCTGATTCGAGGCGAGAACCGGGACTGCAGGGAAAGCAGCAAGCGGCCCAGAAGGTCACAGCCGTGTTCCAACCGCTGGTGGCGACGTTCGCGAGAGATGGCGAGAGGCACGCTTGGAGGGGATAAGCAAACTCGTGGAGCGGCGGAGCGGGGGCTCCTCCAGGTTCAGCCTCACGCGGAGCCGCCCGCGATTGGCGGACAGCTCGCCGTGCTTTTCAGCAGCGTGAACGGCCCATGTAGCTCCAATGGGAATGCAGCAAATGAGGCAAGCCTCACCCTAACGGCGGCAGCTGCACTTGTCACGACCCCCTCTGCAAACCTGGCAGAAAACCTTACGGAGAGCTTGCATCGCAGCGTGCGAAGCTGACTCCAGTGCTTTAACACCTTGACCAGTCAGCGGAACTGACGTGGACCGTCTGTCATCATTGTACACCTGGCATCCCAATGCAGATCATAAGAGCGCCGAGAGGACAGCCCGAAGCGACAAGTTGGCGGGTTTGAGTCGCTATACTTGGAGAATGAAGTACAACGCTAATCACGGCACTGAGGCGTTGGTCAGCCTCAAACGCCAGGCCTTCCACCCCTCCAAACGTCAACCTAGGACCTAGAGATACATAGAGAGAACGTGCACACGTGGCCCATAGGTCATGTTCAGACAGCTCCCACAGCTTACGCCCAGTTTACACTACCGGTTAACCTCCAAATTCGCACGGGCTGTTCACTTCTTGCCTGAGGTTCTACGTTTTTTCAAGTTCAAGCTCGCCAACAGAGAATCTGACAACATCTGACAGAAGAGTCGTCACGGGACGGGGAAACATGTTCGTGGACAAGTAAAGCTGACGTCTGCTAGCTCGCAGCTTCCAAGTGACCGTTTGGGCTTTCCCAAACAATTCCGACTCGTGGATCCGAAACCCAAGGGTCTGACACACCGAGGTCGACAGCAGATTGCAAAGCATGCCCTTGGCGATTTCGCAAAGATTGAGCAGCCTCAGCTTGACCGGGGCAAGCCCAGCATATGCTTTTTTTGGCGGGATTTGGCATGAGACACTGCAAATGGCAGATCACGAGTTTGCCCGACGAGCAGTTGTCGAAGCTGATCGCCAGCTGTCAAAACCTTCGGCACAGTCCTTGAGCCGCCACGTGTCATGCCATGGGAACATGGGTCGCAAGAGCCGAATTATGACTGTTGAGGTCTCTGTACATTGCCAAATGCCATGTTTCTCACATTTCCTTTGCTCTGTCGAACCTGGAGCTTCTTTCCGTGCTTGGCTCAGAACGCTTGGTTTGGTTACTTTTTTCAGGGACGGAGTTGATTGCCGGATTAGGTGACACACTGCCAGCAACTGACGGAGCGGTTGCTGCACTGCTGGCCGTGAATGCCGAAGAAAAGACTGCTGACGACTTGGGCAGGACCAGTGTGCTACTGAGATCTTGTCTCCAGCGAACAACCCCCGCGTTCACCTAAGTGCTTGCTGGATGTCTTTGAAGTTGTAAGTCTACGCCTCCTTGCCAACACATTCTTCGAGGTCTTCGTTTCGTGGACCTCTCGGAATGTCAAAGTCTGACAGCTCCGACGGCCCGAGCCCCTCCCCTCGGGCCCGTGGCCCTTCCCCTTAGATGTGGCCCCAGCACAGGTCGAGCACCCGCAGATGGAGATCGCATGGCTGATGCACTGCCCGCAACTCACCGGGCAGGCCGGTGCTGAGACGGCCCTTGCTTGCCCGCACCTCTGAGCTGGATAACGAATTTCGAGGTGGTCGCGGCCATGTCGGGTTCTCGGAACAAGCTCGTGTGGCTACGGCCATCCTCAAGACTGAGATGGCAGGTTCCGGAGTTGTACAGCGCTGACCGCAGTAAACCTGGTGCCTGCCACTTGTTCGTGTCCACTCCGTGCATTCATGCTCACCTGCTGCACATGATTTCAACATGCATTGTGTACTTCCATGTCTGAACCAGATTTTTCAGCGGCGGCCTTTTCAGCTCAACTCCGCACAGTCGCTGTGCGCAGTGGCTGTAGCGAAGGCGCTACCTGAGCCAAGATTCGCTAGGCCCCTAGGCTAGTCCTCAGGTTGATTTGATTGTGACAGCTGCCCAAAATGTCCAGGGGTACGATTTGTCCTTCCCTCACCAGGTCCAGATTTTCACAAAAGCCTGACAGGTGGACATACCATGGCTTGCTCGACTGCGTGGCTGGCTACTCTCAGCCCCTGTCTTTGTGGCCGAAAATAAAAGATCTGCGTTGCCCCGGCGTGCTGTAGTCGGTTGCGCATGCTTGTCGCTACAAGCTGCATGGCTAAGGCCTGTTCGTTCTGGCCGACACAAGCTTTGTGCCATTTGCCGGAGTCGAGGCATCGCATCTGGAATCTAGATTTTTCGCTTCGGGGAGTGTGCGAGGAGCTGAAGCCGCATCGTATCCACGAGCACTGTGACAAGACCACCATCAGCGAGGAGGGTGGAGGGTCATGCTCGCCGAAGCCCAGTCCCAGGAGCTGGTTTGGGTTTGCAGATTGCAGGATGGCTACCGGTGGTGTTCTCGATCTTTCAGGAAGCGTCTTGAGGACTGGCCTTTGCAAGCATCGGCAGCGATCTAGGCCTGATCCAAGAGGCTTCGGCAACTGCCCCAACATAGTAGAGGCCTGCCTCTTCCCTTTTTCCCTGGTCGGCTTTAACATGGGATGCAGCTCGAGTCGAATATTCCAAAGCGCGCTTTTCGTTTCTCTCATCGGCTGTGAATGCTCTAGGCAAGCTGTGTCGGCAATCTTCTCTAGAAGGCCAACGATAAGGCCAAGTTCGGCAGAGATTTACGTAGGACGCTGTTTCCCAGCAGGGACAGCTCGGGAAGAATTAGTTCGTCGGAGGGGTCCCAACTGACACCCTGCGGTACCCTCAGATCTGCTAAGAAGTTTTAAGAGATGCCAGGAAACGCCAGGATGCACGAGCCAATTAGGATGTTGGGAACTCTTCTCCCAAACGTGCACGCACTTGCCTGTGGCACACCGACCGACGTCTAGTTACTCTTGACGATCACTGCACCAGTACTACAAAGAAGTATATTCTATACTGGTCTCCACGGCAGCAACGGCAACGAGGCAGACGTAGAGGACGACTGCAACAACAACTTTCGGCTGGAACCCCCGGATGGGCCCGGAAAAAAATATGAAATGGAGAGGAGGAACACCTTTTTCCGCCAGGTGTTGGGCTTTGGGTGGTTAAAACTGGTCCATTCGTGATGCTCGCGGTTCTGAGGTGTTGCTGGCTCCTCGCTTGGCTGGGTTGCCTCGGCGCTTCATGCAAGTTGTGTTAGGCTCCGTTTGGGTGCCAGATCGCAAGAATGTTTTCATGCATTCCAGTGCTCTTGAGTGGTGAAGATTTCGACGATTCGGCTTTGAAGGTTTGTTGGTTACAGGATCGCGTTGGTTTTGTCCGGAGTTAACCTTGTCGTGCCGCACCAAATCATGCTACGGCCAATGCGTGAGTGAAAGGACGGATGGTTGATTGAGATCGCTACTGGGTTCGCACTGTTGACGTCGCATTTGATTGGCCAAACATGTGCACTGGCCGTTTTTGCATTTTGAAGGCTGGAGGGTTGGGCACTGTGAGAATGATGTTTGTCGGGGCCGGCAGGGGCTCCAGCTAGCGGCTTCATATGGCTGCATGCCATCCTTGAATTGGGTCTTGGCTGGTAACTTGACCTGCTTCAGAGCAAGCCCGTCGCTTCTAACAGGGTTATTTGAGGGCGTCGGCTGGGAAACGGCAGTGCTACGGGTTTGACACTTGATGTTGTCTGCATGCCGCTGCTGATCTGGTGGCATGCGGTCGGAGCGTGGCCCCGGTCACAATAGCGTCCAATTATTCGGAATTTCTCGTTCGGATCATAATCTACGATCATGTTGTGCCGACTGTAGAAGCTTTCGACTGCCGCGGTTCGTTCTTTGATGCGTGCTGGCTTCCGTCATTCATGTCAAAAAGCTGTTGGCCAAAGCTGAAGTTGACGTTGCACGACCTCCGTTTCACATGTCCGCGAAAGTGCGAGCGTTCCAGGCAGAGAATGCATCGCGAAGCCACAACAGGCGACCAGGTTTTTTCCAGGGTTTGCGGGATCCGAATGCAAGAGGCTGACCACAGGAACATTAGTCGGAGATCAGCCAGTTGATCTCACCGAGTTCCGAAGTTTGATGGCATCGTTGCAGGTCGTTCGACTGCTACACGCATTGATGTGTAGCCCATTGGAAAGTTTCATGCTGTGCCTTTTTGTGCAGCATGTGCGTCTGCCGAAGTCAGAGTTCGCGAGGTGTGGTACTGTGGTGCCGTTGCCCAGGTTAAATCATATGAGATTCAGTTGCGATTGTTCGGCAGGATGGCGCCGATGTGGAACTGAGTTGGTCAATGCATGTCAACCCCGATTCCATCTTGTCCTTGGACACAGAGGCCGGGCTTCCGAACCTTGGCAGTTCAACAGGGAAACCACTGTTCCCCAAGGCCGAACATGGTGTCAGAATGGTTCGGTGTTCTCCAGGTCAGCCGGAGCCTAGGCTTGCAGCAGAATATGACCGTCATGTCCAATTCGCAACAAACACTTCATGCTGCAACTTGCGCGAGTTGAAGCAGCCCCGCTGCTTTCGTGCGGACGGTTCGCTGTCATGCTGTCAGCTGTTTCCTAGTCAGACGGGCTCGCACCATTCACAGGGCGAAACTTCTACTCGTAGTTTAGTTGATGCTTTGCAGTATTGCTCCCGATGTTTCACTGCTTTAGTGGCCCACACCATAAATTTGTTGGGCCCGATTTACTAGTCTACTGGAGGGGCATGTTTTGTTTCAACAACCTTTGCATTTTTGTGTCTATCCAATTGCATAAAACATCCAACCGGGAAGCCGTATTCTTACGTCTTACGATTGTTCTGACAGGACACCTTGTTTTTGGCGGATGCTGGTAGTATTATATTATATTATAATAGTTCTATGGGCAATATATATATATATGTATATATATATATATACATGTAACTATGTATGTGTATATCTATGTATGTCTGTCTGTCTCTCTGTATGTACGTACGTAGGTAGGTACGTACGTATGTATGCACATGAATACAGACTGCGACCTGTGAATCGTCGGTCTTTCGAGACTGGCGTCACGCAACAAGACAGTGCAAAGCCACCGTGATATCAGCAAAGACTCCTTCTGCATGTACTCTCCAAGCTATGTGATGTAGGTGCAAGAGTCAGTGTGCATTGCTTGTACTCGTGTGTTCCTTGACGTCTGGCTGTTGACCGGGTTTGCAGGGGTCAGGGCCGATTCACGACTGACGGATCGTGCAGGTCTGCGCTGGCGATACCGACGACATGCAACATACCATTGGCAATCTTAGTTCGCGTATGTCATTCTGTTTGTTTTCTGTGTCTGGTCATGTGTGAAGCACCGGGCTGCGGTACAAGGGTTCGGGATGTCTATGTGTTTGCACTGGCTCGCCGAGTCGTGGAGAATGCGTTCGCTAAGCACTTGCCTTGGCAAAGGGCGGCGGAGGGACGAGAGGGGCGTGCGTGGTGCAAGCGAACTATTCGGAAGGGCGACCCAATATGCTTCAGTGATCTTCAATTTGTGTCATGCTGCGGCAAAGTCAGTTCAGTAGGGCAATGATGGAGTTGAGCGACGTCCTACTCAGGTTGGAGATGGACGTTCCGCAGACGCACCTGCAGACATCCATGCATGACTTCGGCTTGAGGCATGTTTCAGGTTTGCACATCTTTTCGCCTGGCCAGGCATCTGGAAGTTGGCAAGTTCATTGTCGGATCCCACTATGTCCATGGTTGCGACCATATGAACGGCCAGAGCTTGTTCCACAAGATTGCGAAGGCAGGTATCTCGAAAGATTTTGATGGTCACAACGGTCAGGCAATTAGATGTTTGGAAGGTGCACAGCAAGCGCTTGTCTGATGGTGCCGGACGAATGTATCGGTTTCAGTTGGCTGCGCAGGCCAGTTGTTGTTTCTGTTCCTGACAGTGAATTTAAGTTGTGCTCCGCCTCCGTTTTCACTCTTGCAGAACTTGCCTCACATGGGGCACGTCGCGCGACATGTCTCCTTCAACTTCAGCTACATGCCCGTTGAGGCATGGATTTATGAGACAGGTTTGTGGGTGGTGGCTTGTCTATATCTGGACGTGTCCAGGCGCGCGAGACTCACAAGAAGTATCCCGAAAGACGTGCTCAAGCAGTCTCGAGTCTCGAGTCTTTGTTGCTGGCGAATGCTTAATGCGGGCTCTCAGAGTCTCAGAGGTACGTTTTCTGATCTGCCTCCAAACGATCGCAGGCAGTCCGGACGGCACTGGTTTCTGCTCTCCTGCTTTTGCTCTGCTCGAGAGGCTGTTCGAGTTCCCGAAAATCCCCGGCCACAAGCTGAGAACGTCAATGAGGGTCGCAGTGCAGGGAGCATCTCAATCCTACGTACATCTACAGACCTTAGCAAGCATGGCAGAGACTTGGAACATGACAAAGAAGCGGAGTGCGAATGCAACGATGCGGCCTTTGTAGATTCTAGGAGCAGTGTTGAGATTCTACTTCATGACCTGGAAGTGTGGGGGATGTTTGGCGTAGCAACAGTCAATCTCACAGATGGGTTTTGCTCTCTTTCACGGCTGTGCAGCCGAGGGTTTACCCCTCCTACATCTGGCAACTTTGCCGGGCAAGGCTCGTCAAAGTGGCTGACCTAGGTCACAGATGTTAACAGCTTCTGGTACAGTTTCCTATATCGTATTGCAATTTCGGGCTTGTGGTTGAAGCATAGGCCCTGGCCGGAGGTAATTGAGTCGAATTCTGTGCCACCGCGTAGTCTACCTGGTGCGTTTGTATGATATGGTATGGTATGGCATGGCATGGTACCGTATGATGCGGTGCTGTATGGTACGGCATGGTATGGTATGCTGTGGCGCTGCATGGTACTGTATGGCATGATAGGACATCTAGGACATGACAGGAAATGATAGAACATGGTCTGACGTGGCATGACATGATATGGCATGGTCTGACATGATATTGCGTGGTATGGTATAAGTACGTTTCTATGTATGTAGGTAAGCAGACAGCATGTATGCATGCTGTGATGTTCTGAGATGGAAATGGCTCGTGGGGGTCAACAGCCCCGCGCAGAGTTGCGACCTACCAGTCGTCCACCGAGACATTGTAAGCACGCAGTGCCTCAACTAGAGTGGCATCCTAACCGTCGACGCATCGCGGGCAGACCGTGGATTGGCTTGTGCTCTTGCTTCAGTAATCAGACATCATATGCCTATATATGCCTCGCCACCACTGCACACAGCGAGATTGTGCCTCGGGGTCATGCATGGTTCATCATATTTCGCAGGCCAAACATCCGGAAGCGTGAAGACGCAGAATGGCATCGTCAACTTCTCACCGCAGCAGGCCAGGCAGTAGCAATGCAATTAGAAGTATGGACAATTCCTCATGACAGGTCTCCAACTTCGGCTGGAACTGGGACTTCAATTTGAACAATTCACAGGAGTGCGCTTTCGGGTGTTGATTTCGATATAGCCACAGTCTGCAAACGCCATGGGGAAATACGAGTCGGAAGCAACGCAAGTAAAGTGCCTGGGCCAGCTGCTTTGTTGCAGCCGGCTCTGCCGATCATAGGATCATCATTGAGCGCTGCCACGTATCTGGCTTTCAGAAGTGCTGGTTCCTTGCATGCTGGCACACGGTGCACCAGGAGCCTTCGTTTACCATTGACCAGCCGGACACGAAGGGCCAGTTTGTTCTGAAGAATCCGTACATCCAGGCCAAGTCTTCCTCCAATTTCAAGCCGTCTCGCCAATGCTCTCAGATTGTGCACGCAAGCGCATAGCAGAATAGCGTATTGAAAGAAGGACAGCTTGCTCTGACGCGCTGAAGCAAGCGCCTCTGAGGTACTAGCTTCAGCATATGTGGTTTTGCTGTAACAGGCACACGCTGGATGCTTCCTCAACTTCACCTCGCAGTACGTAGGCACAGATCAGAAGCCGCAATACCGGGCCATCTCGCGACTGCCCACACTGTCAACTGCCGATGTTGCAGGAATGTCTTGTCATGTAGGGACTCAGGTGGCTACGAGTGGTAACATTAGGGACTGGGGTTCTTGCATTTAGGGTAACGAGGGTTTGACTACTGATTCCGGTCTTCGGTCGGTTTGCAGCTCACGCTGTGGTGCGGTTCTCGGGCCAAAACATCGTGCTAACACCCCTGGAAATGCGGCTCGGCGAATCATGCTTCGGCCACAGTCCGCATCGCATTTGGATTTTTGTCACGCCCTGGAACTGTTTTGGGTGTGTACAGCAGGGCTTGGGCTAGTCTGTGGTCTTTCGCTGCTTGGGTCTATGCCCGCATGCTTGATTCTTGATGCATTTTACAGATCCGAGACCGTTCGCTCGCGAGGCTTCATGAAACCCCCTCACGTCAAATGGCAAGCTGGCCTTAGGGGGCATGGCATCGTCCAGGCAACGGGGTGAGTCAGTATCAGCTGTTTGGCCATTGATTGATGTATCTGAACAGAACTTTTGCTTGGAGGGCCGTTTGGAAGCTGCGATGAACTCTACACGCTCAGCGGACTTGGCGACTCCACCAGTTGCTATGCGCCTCCATGCCCACGGATCGACATGTCCTTGGCACTCGCCAGGAAGCATCATCATACAAGTTGCCGGCAGAAGTTCTGGACATGCCAATCTGAAGTTGGGGCTTGATGCGAATCATTTTGTAAGAAACTCGCAGGAAAATTTTCCGTTCCTGCGGCTGTTGGCGAAGTTCGATAAAGTGAAATGGCGAAGCGAGCGCGTTTTGCTCCTCTTTGGACCTTTGGTGCCTGTGCATTGTACCTTGTACATCTTGGCATGTCTGCCAGGTTTGCTCCAATGGAGCACGGCGTTGGCAATCTGTGTTGAGCTCAGCTTCACTGAAGCCAATCCGTGGTAGTAGGTTGTGTTGAAGGCATATCAAACCAGCCGAAAATCTGCGCGTTTGTATCGGAAGTAACCCTCGTGCCAAGCTTCCAAGATCTTCCAAGTTAAGTATCGTAGCATCTCGTGGCGATCGGCAGGCCCGCGAAGATTACGCCCGGGTTCCAATTCCAGGCCGTTCTACGGGAAACAGCTCAGAGCCTTCCGAGGATTATCGGACCTTCGCTTCGCAGGTTGAGTTCTACCACAAGGGCCCCTTCAGCGGATTTTTGTCTTTTGGTGGCAGGCATAGCTGCTGTCACGGACAGTTTCGGCTTTCAGAGCGCATGCTCTTACTGGAGCAATGTCCTGGTGCAGCACCCACGGCATCATGGAGCCAGTGCTGCACTACGATTCAGAGAAGGCTCGGCTGCACCTGTGCTGGCCTTGTAGGCTGCTGCATCCTGCTGCCCTTCGCCTGTGCAGGGATTTGATCAGACTCTGAAAGGGTTGCTCCGCGACACCGATGTGTGGCCGCCTATGTACAAGGTCTTCACAGAGTCTGCAAGCTCAGCTTCTCGCAAAGTCAGCCACCAGTGCCTTGGTGCTCAGTGTTGGGGTATGTTCGGGCCCAGTTGAGACAAGCTGAGGGCCTTCGAGATGGGCATCAAATGCCAGCCCAAACTTTGGGTAAGGCTCGGATAAGGACCTATCTTCGAGCATGTGTTTCTGCTGACATAAAACCGTGTGGGAATCAGTGTGGTTCGAAGATATGGGAAATGCAGGGGCGATTTCGCGGGCTTCGAAAATGCGGAAGCATGCTTCCACATCAACGTGTTCCAGTCAGTTCCTGAGCCTGCGAAAGGCAGAAGACGGCCTTTTCAATGCAACCTTGGCCCTTGCCTTTGGTAATCACAGGAATGTGACGGTCTATCACGACGGTGCAGCTCACTTTGACGTGGATGCGAACAAGGAACACATCAGTTGAGTTATCGATTTGTGGGCGATTGTGGACGCCTTTCACGAGCCATCTTTCAGTGTTATTCCGTCGCGACTTTCTCTGCAGAGGCTCTCGTGATTTATCCGTTTCGGGTAGTTGGGCCGGCGACCGTAAACTTTGACACCAGGCGAGGCATTTCCATGTGCTTGCGACATCATGACCGAAGGGCGAAAGAGTGCATCTCCCCTGTCAGGTACAAGGTTCAAATCAGTTGCCTGGGCAAGGAAGTGGTGTCTGATGCGGCGATCAGCTGGGGAGAGGTCGAGTGCGACTCTCAGTTCCGAAAGCCCACTTTGTATCATCACTGCATCGTGCCAGATGCAGGTTTCATGACCCTGTCTCAAAGTTCATCTTCGGCAATGCGACAGATGCTGAAGTCATGAATGCGGTGGTTAAAGTGACACTTATTCAGGTGCAGCGCCAGTGTCTTTGAGTCTGGATGGGCAGGGGCTACTTGAACATGGTTGGTGGTTTTGTGCAGGTACATGGCAGCGAGCCGACCAGCCCGGTTACGACAATGGGTCAGAGCCAGGTTGCTGGGCATGAATCACTTTTCCAATCTGGTTGAAGCTGAGGTTCGTGCACATTCTCAATCACCAGCTGGACGCAACAAGGTGCCGATCTTGTAGGCAATCGAGGCAGTAGCAACTCCAGAGTGCGCTTGCTGAGGTTTAACCGACCCTGATCCACGATGGTGCAACATACAGCACGGCTCTCGGCAATGTCGCACAGATTGACAAGTGCAATCGTGCCTCTGCCAGCTTGGCAGGAATGATGCTGGCACATCGGTAGGAAATGTGCAGGTGTATGTCGTGCACAAGGCGGCACTGTCAAGTGGTTGCGGATTGAAGCTTCTGGCTACGGGCTTCTGCGTGTCCTCCTCGCAGGCCAAACCGGAGGTGTACTTGGCTTCTAGAATTAAGGGCATTGGCATGTCCTTTCCGCGCATCACGCTGCAGCCTGCCTGGGTCTGAAGTCTGATGCGCACTCAAGCTGCTGTGCTGTGGCGGTAGCCATGGCCTAGGCAGCCATTTGCAGCACTTTTCCACAATTGCCCGCCAACGCAGCCTGGCGTGATTGTTCATTGATTGGGTCGGACTTTGCGGTTCGGCCGGGCTGTGCGTGTTTCGAAATGCAGCCAGTGCCCGCTCGCCCTGCATCTGACGATGGGCAACCGTGCAGTCCTCAGGCTTCAGCGGTTCGGGCGGCAATTCATGCTGAGCTGCATTGTCAGTGTTTTGCATGCAAACGCGGCTATTCGAGGCAGACAGCTTGCGAAGCTTTCGTAGATCAATGTAATCGCGGGAGTCTTTGGTAATAGATCCAGTCATAGCCAGTCGGAAAAGGAGACAGTGCTGTTAGCAATACACGTTCCTATCACCTTATCGCCAAAGGCACGGTCGCACTAAGCTCGCAGACGAAGCCGATTGAAATGATCGATCATGGTTGTCCGCATGTGGAACGCTTGAACTGAACCCGAGGAAAAATCATTGAGTTGTGCATTGTCAGATGGATCTGGTAAGTACATGGCACTCTTCCTTCCAAAAGCTTTCATATAAGACTGGTGGTCGCGAATGCCGATTCAGTAGACAAGCCAATCTCTCAGTCCAGAAAAATAGTGAACCTCCTTGTGAAAGGTCGCTACAGCGCCGGCATCCAAAAGACGTTCAGCTGCTCGGAGACAACTCTGCCGCTGGATGTGGAAGGTAGCCCTGCCGTATTCCGTCTTGATCTTACCTTCGTGCACCCTAACTTGTCGCAGTGTTGATCTCTGATTAGCCGAGTGCTGGGGCTGCTGGTGAGTCTCGTCGTCGTAGGAGTAGTAGTAGTAGTAGCAGCAGTAGTAGTCGTAGTAGTAGTAGTCGTAGTAGTAGTAGTAGTAGTAGTAGTACGCGCGTAGTGCATATTTGACGCTGCTTTGTCGTGCACTTGGCAGACAAAGCACTGTAATTTGCGATGTATGTAGGACAGGCGGAGTCCTTGTCAGGGGGGCGTGAAATTGGGATTATGTTGGTTGTCAGCAGTTGAGTCAGCAGCGTCAGATCAAGTGAGCGTTTGTCTGCATCATGTGTTGCCAGCATCCCTACCCTCGGATGCGTCTTCAGAGTGTTGTGACAGAAGGGCAAGCTGCTCAGCACTGTGCTTGCTGTCGTTTCCGTTCAAGTTGAAGCATGCTGCTTTCCGCAGACGTGTCAGGCGGGAATAATGATGATGGTTGCCAAAGGAGTTTAGTGTATCATGGTGATGTTTGTGTCGAATGTTTTGAAGCCCACGCCCCAGGGGCCGGGTTGCAGCATATGACACTCCAATCTTACAGCTTTCACGTGTAGATCTGAATTACCACACATTGCACGGCGCCGTGCCTGCGACTAAACCGTCAGATTGTGGTTGGCCATGGCCGTCGCCGTTGACCATTAGGTTCTGGCCTGGCCGCCATGGATTTGCCACTAGGCCCTGAGAAGCTGGCCAAAATGATGGGCATGAGTGTGCAGCAGATGGAGGAAGAACTCAAATCCAGTTGGACTGGGGTTGCAGTGTCGGATGTGATGGAAATGCGTCTTGTAGGTGACACGCGTGGGCTAGGATCCAAGCCACTGCCTGGACCGCAGTATTTTCCTCGTCTTCCGAACAGGGTGGCTGAGGATGACACTTGGAGAGATCGTGGCGGCATGGTTCAAAAGCCACTGGAAGTCACAGATGCTGTCCGCCAAAGACAGGGACAACAACAGCCCTTTATTTGAACCAGTGCGAGAGACAACGAGCTGGAGTTTGAATGAGCAGTTCCGAAGCGTTAGGGTGCCCGTGCGGAGTTTGAGAGCAGCCGACGTGGGTCCGAGTTCGGATGCGTCTCCTACACTCCTGGACAGCAGCACGGGAACCTTGTATCACGGGACCCGCGCCGGGGTTCTGTGCTTGATTCTTCGAGACGGTCTGCGCTCATCGCCGAAATCCCATGGGGTCAAGGGTCTGTGGCTAACCGAGGATGTACAGTGGGGGTTTCACTGGGGGCGTACGCCTCTAGACGAATTCCCAGGCTGTGTCATCGAGGTCGAAGTTGAGTCTGTGCGGCGAAACCGACGCATCCCTCGCAGTGCCTCGCAGGACTGGGTGGCATTTGTCAAGGATCTTCGCACAGCGATTTGGGAGGTGGCTTCCAGTTTCCCTGGCAATCGCAGCGGGCGGCGTCAGAAGAATTCTTACCTCATCGAATTGACTACGAGTCGGTGTTCTTGTTTCCAAGTTGCCACAAGTGCCTGGTGGAGGGCGCGTCGCGAGAAGTATCCTGTATGCACACAAGCCTTGAGCCTTTTGTTATTGAGTTTCTTACGACCACTCGAAATTGCAGGGCAGTCTAAACAGCGAGAGCATCTTGAATCTCTGCAGTGGCCTCTACTACCTGAGCCCTTGCAGAAGTTGTTTATCAACCAATTTGGGGAGGACTTTCGAAAGTTGTGCAATGATGAACCTGTTAGCCCGGACTCCGAGACCTGGCAAGCCCTGCAGAATACAGCGTTGTGCAGCGGCGACAATGTGGAACACGATGCTGTGGGAGAAGAGGAGGCCATGCTGCGAGTAAGGCAAGCAGTGCTGACATATGTTTCATCTCGCGTGCGGCGCGTGCTGTCAACCAACCCAGAAGCCTATGAGAATGAAACGCCCGATGAGGTGGTTGAAGGCTCGGGGCAGGCATCAGGGCTGTTGGCATACGCTGCATCGGCCATGCGGCAGGTACCGCCATCGAACAGTGAAGCTTACCTTGACTCGCCACAGCGGGGAACAAAGCGTCCCTTGCTTGACTGAGGCCGTGCGATTGGAGAGGTTGGAAACAGCAGTGGCAGTGCGTGTCGAGGGGGAGTAGTTTGTGCACTTGTGCCTGCTCCAAACCAGAGTGGGACCATTTATAGTCCCGTTTTTTAAGTAGATAGAATATGGGGTATATGGGGATCATATTATGATATTACCGAAAGCCATATTTTACCTACTCATTGATCTTATGACTCTAGGGCTCGCTGTGTAGAGCTTCGGCATTCGGGGTTGAATGTTTGGAGTCTGGGCCTCTACCTAAACCGCTGTAAACCCTAAAGCTGGAACCTATACTGTTACTTTCCAGTTTAGGGTTGACTTGAGCTTCAGGCAGGCATGTCGAGGGGGAGGAGTTTGTGCACTTGTGCCTGCTCCAAACCAGAGTGGGACCATGTATAGTCCCTTTTTTAAGTAGATAGAATATGGGGTATATGGGGATCTTATTATGATATTACCNGGAGTTTGTGCACTTGTGCCTGCTCCAAACCAGAGTGGGACCATGTATAGTCCCTTTTTTAAGTAGATAGAATATGGGGTATATGGGGATCTTATTATGATATTACCGAAAGCCATATTGTATCTACTCAAAGGGGACTATAAGGCTTTGGAGCTTAATCTTATGACTCTATAGGGCTCGCTGTGTAGAGCTTCGGCATTCGGGGTTGAATGTTTGGAGTCTGGGCCTCTACTTAAACCGTTATAGACCCTAAAGCTGGAACCTCGAAGCCTGAAAGCAGTGCAATGCAGCCCAAAACTCTCAAAACAGCGCAAGCCGAAACCTGAAAGCCTCAATGCCCGAAACATCCTAAAATAGTGGTAGCACAAACCCCAAAGGCCCAACATGCAAAAAGAGTGCGCCCCAAAGTAGCACAAACCCAGTAGAAGCCCCAGCAGCAGCGGAAATCTTTGTGAGCAGCACGTGGCGGNAAAATAGTGGTAGCACAAACCCCAAAGGCCCAACATGCAAAAAGAGTGCGCCCCAAAGTAGCACAAACCCAGTAGAAGCCCCAGCAGCAGCGGAAATCTTTGTGAGCAGCACGTGGCGGCTCGGGGAACTGAACACTGTGCGCGTGACCTTAGCTTAGAGACTTGTGAGCACAAGAATGTTTGGGTTTGGGGTTCAGGGCAAAGGGTTAAAGGTTTAGGGTGAAAGGTTTAGGGTTAAAGGTTTAGTGTAAAGCCCGAAACTTCCCCCCCCGCCCCCCAAACCCACCAGCCCCAAGCNCCTGAAGCCCAAATCCGAAAGATAGAATTCTCTTAAGTGAAGCTTTCCAGAATTCCACGCCCCCCAGAGAATTAGTGAAATTAGCTTAAAACTCGAGTTTTGGGCATGTGAAGTGAGGACAAGCATAGCGTCAGTTATGCACTACGCTCTTAGTAGTAGTAGTAGTAGTAGTAGTAGTAGTAGTAGTAGTAGTACTAGTAGTAGTAGTAGTAGTAGTAGTAGTAGTAGTAGTAGTAATAGTAGCAGCAGCAGTAATAGAAGTCGTCGTGGTGGTGGCGGTAAAAGTAGTCGTAGTAGTACTGGAAGTAGCAGTAATAGTGGTGGTCGTGGTGGTAGAAGTAGTCGGAGTCGTGCAGTAGTAGCAGTACAGTAGCAGTGCGTTTACTGTGGCGCCTGGGATAGTGCCTTCTATGAGAAGTACGAGGTAGTCTACGTACATAGGCCCTCGATCTCGAAGTGACTCCATAGCAACGGTAGAGACGGTCGGCTCCGGTGGCCTCTGCTCCACAGCTTGATCAGTCCATGGTGTCCAGAGAAGACTCGGCAATTGTTGCTGCTGCATCTGGGAGTGAGTACATGAAAAAACCAGGCTTCCGAGCGCGCGTCCGGGTAGTAGTAGTAGTAGTAGTAGTAGTAGTAGTAGTAGTGGTAGTAGTAGTAGTAGTAGTAGTAGTAGTAGTAGTAGCATTAGTAGTGGTAGTAGTGGTAGTAGTAGAGTAGTAGTCGTCGTAGTCGTAGTGGGAGTGGTGGTAGTGGCAGTGGCAGTGGTACAGGTAGTAATGGCAGTGGTTGCGAACGGACGTCGATGCCTAGTCCTATTCCGTGGCGTCGCAATAAGAGCTGAGCACAATGTCGTGGGACTGTTTTGCAGATCATGTACATGTGTCGCAGGCCTGACTTGCAGATTGCGAACAATCCTTTAACGTGCTCCGTGCAACATGCAACTTTGTGGCTCAAGAACGAGCCCAAGCTCGCACTGCCAAGTAGCCAAGAGCTATTTTCAGTATCTTCTCTAGATCCAGTAGCCTCGAGCCATTCCCCTCTGATCACTCGTCGAGCGATCAAGAGGAAAAGGTGTTCGCGCAAGTGTGCCTGCAAGGGAAAGGGAAAGTGCGAGAGAAAAGTACCCGTTGTCATCCTCAACTGCTACCATCTACAAGGCAGCCACACTTCATCAACTAGCTCTGTGAGGTGAGCCTCCAATGCCGTCTCATCGATACCAAACCCTCACGCAGGTTATCGGCCGTAGGCCTAGCCTACACGAAGTGGATGGGTATCTGGAAGACAACGTCTCCAATGACTTCTGGATCGAGTGCGGGTACGACAATGACCCTCGGTCCTGAGGTGGCGGCGCCGTCTGCTCCAGAATCCACGGCCGACGACCAGGTGGCACAGTCCGTTGACAGTTCCACTACGGAGGAAGACAAAGCCAAATCTTCCCCGCCTACAGCATCGAGAACAGCACAAAAGCCAAAGACGACATCAAGAGCATCTACACCGTCGCGTCCGACGTGAACGAGTTCGAGGACGAAGACCAGTGAAAGACGACCATTGAAGTCGGCGATGCCAGGTATGCAATGTTTGAAACTTACCAACAAAGCAAAGGAGAAAGAGCCAAAGAGTCCTGAACAGGTGGCGAAGCCCAGTTCATCTAGGAGTTCTTCGAGAAAGTCACGAGCATCAGCCAGGCACGAGGACGGAGTGGACGATCGTTGACGCCTATGCCGAGGCAGCATTCAACGCTTGATGCGGGAATGCAAACTCCGTCCGAAAGTCCAGGATTGATGACCGATGAGGCGACCTTCGCGATCGAAGACACTACATTGTTGAGCCTTCCGTCTTTCGTTGGTGGTACGAAAGACGAGAACCAGCAGATTCGTTCTCTCCGGTCGCAACTGGCAGCAGCGCATTCTGCGCAACAGATGTTTCATGAGAGCGAGATACAGAGGTATGAAGGCATGGTCCAGACCCTGATGAGGAAGATCGACGACATGACGCAGGAGGACCAGGGTGTGTTGATCAGAATTCAGGAATGAGCGCCAGCGCAATACAGCGCAGGCTGCTATGCAGCACATGAATCAACAAAGCTCACGGCTGATCTGAATGAGAAGGCCAGGGAGAACTTGCATCTGAGATCCAGCATATCTCTTCGGAACATGCCCTCCTCTCAATGAGGAATCGGTTGCAGATTGTCCTGAAAAGAATGAGGAGACGGTTGCTATGAGCGAAGCAAGATTGGCTGATCAAGCTGCCGAACACGGTGTCAACAACGTGGTGAATGACGCTCAGAAAGCCCGTTTGGCTGCACAGACAAGTATCACTCCCTCATGGAACGTCTACGCGAGGAAGAAGTGCATCGATCAACCGCATTACAGAGGATGAAAGAAGCAGAAGGTCAACTTCGGCTTGGAACTCAGTGCGTGGCACAACTTGCCTACCATGCACGGGGAGTTGAACGAATTGAGGAAAGCATTGAAACATCAAGAAGAACTTCACGCGAAGACGAAAAGTGAGCTTGAAGCTTCTCGTCAGCTACCTCAACAAGTTTCTCAACAGACTTCAAGTACGCCGATTTCGTCAAGTCAAGGACTACTGAATCGGGCTGGGAGTATGGAGACAAGGGTAGAGTGACTGTTTTTCCGAGTGGAACCGAAGTACGATCCCCGGAAATCAGTACACGTAGTCAACCGCGTCCTGCCAACCGAGAGAAGAACACCTTCCTTGGGGTACAGATGGCACCTGAGCACCTTGTGCAAGCTGCCAGAACTCCTATGGCACAAGAAACGGCACCTGAGCACTTTGTGAAAGCTGCCGGTCCTTCTCGAACGCAAGAAACATTTAAAACCTTGGATGCGCGAGCTACTCGAGATGCCCAACTCCGTGATCATTGAACACGTTGGGGATGCACAGGAGATCTTCGTCTACTTTTTCAAGTGGAACGAAGGCAGTTCGCGAGAAGAGAATGATGAAGCGTCCGAGATGATTGCGACAATGTTGGCAGAAGATGCTCGTCTTGTGGATGCAGAGACAGAGGCTAAGAAAACTTCGACACTTCAATTGAGGGCGAAACCTACTTCGCAGGATGCGGAAGGAGCAACAAGGCGCAGACTTGAAGATGAATACATCGGCAAAGTGGTAGAGTTGCGATTGGAGCTTCAGAAAGGGCAGACGGCGGAAGAGAGTCAGAGGTTACGTGCTGGCCGTGACGAATGGAAACAAATGGCGGAACACCTTCAGTCGAGAGACGACGAAGGAGACGGCGGAGGTGATGATCCCAAGCCGGTTTCGGCGGAGGTGGGCCCGACAACGGAGGCTCACCATCTCGAGGACGGCGACATCCTGATGGAAGTCCACCTGGTGATTTCTCCTCCAGATGACCCTGATGGTGGAGCTGATCCTGGGGTACTCAGCTGAGGTCAAGATTTCGAGGAGAAAAGCAGACAAAGTGGTTGTTGTGGCGTACTTTACAGTCACTGAGTTAGACAATTGGATGTCACAGTGTATCGGGTGTATCGCCAGATCCTAATCAGGAAGAATGGGTGCGGTGGATCAGTCCCGCATTCCGTCCACATCCGGACATCGTAGCAGGAGCAGTAGTAGTAGAAGTCGTAGCAGTAGTAGTTCGTAGTAGTAGTAGTAGCAGTAGCAGTAGTAGTAGTAGTAGTAGCACTAGTACTACTAGTAGTGGTAGTAGTAGTAGTTGTGGTCGTAGTAGTAGTTGTTGTACTTGTAGTAGCAGCAGGAGTAGTAGGAGTAGTAGTCGTAGCAGGAGCAGCAGTAGTAGAAGTCGTAGCAGTAGTAGTAGTAGTAGTAGTAGTAGTAGTAGTGGTAGTGGTAGTAGTGGTAGTAGTAGTAGTAGTAGTAGCAGTAGAGTAGTAGTGCTGGTGGTAGTGGTTAATGGTAGTGGTGGTGGTCGCGGTCGCGGTCGCGGTCGCGGTCGCGGTCGTGGTGGTGGCAGTGGCAGTGGCAGTGGCAGTGGCAGTGGCAGTGGCAGT
>BGNK01003048.1:0-16662 GCA_003297005.1 Symbiodinium sp. clade A Y106 | reverse complement strand
GGCAGTGGCAGTAGTAGTGGTAGTGGTAGGGGGGCGGGTATAGAGGGGTAGAGGGTTAGAGGGGTAGTGGTAGGGATAGTGGTAGCGAGTTTGAGGCGGAGGAGGAGGACGACTACAAGTTTCAACAAAACAGCCTCCTCTGGCACATGCCCTTGTCTCCAGATGTCGTTTAGGTGAGGTACAATCGCATACAGGCTAGCCTGTTGATGCCGGCCAGACGTTCAAGAGCTTATCCCTGAAGGTTGTGTCCGGAATTCGGGGTTGGAACTTCAGCACCTAAGTCCTGATGACTGCGAAATTGAGCCAACCAGCGCCAGGCCCAGAGCTAGAACTCCAATACATCTGGATTTATGGGAGTCCTTTGCATCCCACCGCAGCCGAAAGCTCCAGAAAGCTGCACAAAAAAGGAACACATCCGAAGCGAAGGTCCGAATCCCTGCTGCGCAGGCAAAAACGCGATCGACTTTTATCCTTCTTTTGTGGATGCATGGGCCACTGCCCTGGTGGTTGGGCAATCAATGCCACCTGGTTCCACAGCTTATTACATGTCACAGCTTTTGTTCTGAGACGCAATGCGCACCAACCATGGAGTTCTGCATCTCCCCAGCGTCCGAGCCCCAATTGTTGCGAGTGTGTGCTATTGCAGCGTAATCGAAAGTGCTTGAGGCTGGAGCTTGTTTGCGGTGGCGTGTCCCTGGGCAAAGCTAGCTTGCCGTCCGTCCGAATCCCAGGTCTGGAGCTGCAATCTTCAGCGTTTGTCAGTTTCAAACATGCCCAGTTCGGGGTCCCACAAACTCCGCAGCCGAACTTCCTCGCACGATTCTCAGCTACTCTTGCTTGCATCGGAGGTTTTTGCCTGCAACCATTTGTTCCTGTGCAACGTCATTGTTGCTGCCGCATGATATGTCCCAAGCATTGCCGGGTCAGCATCGAGCCCGATGCCCGTTTTGAGATTTTGGTTTGCAGAGCAGTTAACCCCCACTCCAAATAGCCGTCAGGCAAGTCGTTGGATGGTAGTCGCCTTTGCATGCCCTGATACTAAATTGCTGAAGTCTGCACACTTGCATTGTAAGCCACCTCAAACTCGGAGCTGCTTTTGCCGAGTTCCGTGTAGGCTGCGGTAGGACTTCTGGTCTGCTGTTTTTTCAACAACGCTCTTGAGCGGGGATCGACTGCCTTGTCTCTGCGGAATTTCTAAGGGGGCGCTGATTGGAGCGCAAACCACTACCCCGGCTCCGACCGCCGAGCAAACCCTCCAGCCTCCTCAGGCCAGCAGGGATGAAGCTGATGATGGCTGTGTGTTTGCTTGACGCTGTGATGTGCATACTCAGGTGACGCTGACCCCTCCCACTGCGACAATTCAGTTCAAGGTCGGCACTGTGCTTTCGTTTCACTGACCGAATCTGTGCCACTGCGGTTGATCAGGTGGCCGAGACTCCACCTACCTCGTCCAACATGTTCTTGCAGCCGGCCATGGGTTCGGAGGTGGAACCACCACTAGGCAATTCCTGCAGTCTCTATGCGCAGCAGAGCTGTTCACCAGAGGTTGGCATGATGTCTCAGACGACGTTTATTTGGACAATTGCCGACACGCCTGCGAATGAGGCAAGGCATCCGCGTGCAAAAACGCGCATTGCCGTCAGCTGCATTGCGAGGTGAAGTCGTTCGACCTGGTTCCTCTGCTGATGGTCGACGAGTCATCTCAGCTGCTGCAGGGCCAGGACGCTATCCGACCAGTCGAGAGAAACTCGCGAGAAAAGTTGAATTTCGAAAGGTTGTCCTTCCTCCTGTCAGGAGCTCCATACCTTGCGGAAAGTGGCTGACAAGTATTTGCTTCCAGTAGCTTCCGCGAAGGCCTTGCACACGTGGCCCGAAGTCTGCGCGAGAGCTGTGCACAAGTCAGGAGACGATCACGGTCAAGTGTGAGCAGAGATCGGTTGGCAGCATTGCAGCACGCTCTTAGCAAGTTTCATTGAATCTCAGAGATCGTGGACTCTGAATTGCCCCGAAGGCCGAAACATTACCATGCACCTTTGCTGCAGCCCTCGGCTTCAACAGCTGATGGCTGAGTTTCTTTGCAACCGTGCAGTCAAGTAAGTCTCCACACTTCGTACCTGGCAGCACCGACGTTCAGCACCGGAGAGATGGTCGTACTGCTGGTTCAATGGCCAGGGGCCCCTACAACTTGTCGCTTCTCGAGTATCAAAACTCGACTTCGTTTCAGATGCTCTAGATGGCTGCACAGGTCCGACGGCGGTCTCACACACAAGATCTTTTCACCTGCAGTCCAGATTGGAATGGCCCGCAGGAGGGGTGGTCATGGCCTTGAGAAGGTGTTCTGAGGTTGTGCTGCGCCCGGCTGGCAGGCGCCTGCAAGCCGGATCAGGACCTCCTGCGGCACTGCCGCAGCAGGCGGTCCCCGAGACATCTCAAAACGCTGTATTGCTTGCCCTTCGGTTCTGTTTCCTTCAGGCAGCGGCGGGGGTGGCAAACACTACCAACGTGAACGGCACGCAGCCGGCGCTGGATTGTTCACACGAGGAGCTTTGAGAGTGTTCCACGTTCGAGTCTTCAACCATACATGCTGGTGATCATGCTAGCAGCTTGCACGTCGCCAGGATTTAAAGTTCAACTTTGGGCAGGGCATGGAGTTCAGGGTGGAGGCCGTCACTGCACATGCGCATGACGGTAGACTGTAGAATTGGAGAAAAGTGAAGGGAAATCTCTGAGAGAGAGGTAAGGGCCCACCATGCCCCACCCAACTGTACCAACCCTTCCCTTCCCCCCTACCCTGATCACCGAAATATACTCCTACAATTGTCCTACGCTTCCTTCCTTACCTACCCTACACCTAGATTCAAAAACAAGCAATTCTACCGTGTACACTGGCACACCGTACGGAAGCGACATGCCGCCTTTGTCACGTTCAGACAGTATGGCCACTATTGAAGAAGCGTCTCTTGGAAGTCATTTTGAGTTGTTTAGCCAATGATAGCGGACACAGGAATCCAGGAACCTTTTTGTGCTCGTTTTGTCAAGCATGTTTGTCACTTCGTACTGAGAGAGAAAATAGAGAAACAAGCTGATGTAATCAAGACGAAAGCAGCCTGCTGATGTCTTGCTGTGCTCGAGGCCGTCTATGTAGTTTCTGCGTATTGGCAAAAGCCAATCGAAGAACCATTGGGAATACCCATCACATCAAAGTGAGCACGGAATCAGTTGTTTCAATTGTTTGTTGCTTTCAGATATCAAGTTTCAGCAAAACAAATCCGTGTAAGAACACATGAAGTGGAGAACGCCACAGAAGTATCCACATTTTCGAAGAGAGCATGCAGAGGCGGAACAGACTTCAGAGGATGGATGGGCTGATACTGATAAAGGTATAGGATGGATGGTGCAAGCCGGTGATAAGCCACCTGCAGCAAGCCAGGTCGTGAGCATGGGCGTCCCAAAGGTTCGAAGTGCGGCATTTTGTCGCTGCTTTCTCCTTGTCAAATCAGCATTTCCAAGTGCCAGGATTTCCCCGAAATGTACACCAACCCCAACGCCGGCCCACTGTACGCAAGTCCTTGGGGTCTTGCCGGCATTTTGGGATAGGCAGCCCTTCTTGGTGGGAACCTTGGGTCATGGCATGGCTTTGAGCGTCAAATCCCTTCTCTGTGCCAGCTGCGATGGAGGGCACAGCACCTGCCATGGCAGCGGAGGAGACAAGTGTCCACATTGCACGCCGTCGGCACGGCACAGCTGTACGTACTGCCAGATCAAAAAGCAAGGGTCGATGATGCTTTGTGCAGGACTTTTTACCAGATGGAGCTTGCGACATGGGCTTCTGCGACACTCAGCTGCCTGGCTGTGGTCAGGCCTGACCAGAGACTTGGGTGTCGCTAACGCAACACTTGTGGTGCAGTGATCCTCCGCCAGCTTCCTCCATGTTTGCAGAACGGCTTCAAGAAGCTGCACTTCCCGAAGCTAGTTTTCAACTTCAGCAGGCGAGAACAGGTTCGACTGATTCCTTCAATTGTCTCGCGAACTGTGCCTGCAGGGCCTTCCATTTTTCCGCAAACGAGACGACGCAGCAGCAAAGCTGTCCTGTTTTGGCTTGACTTGCAAACTAGTTTGCATTGACAAGTTGTTGGCAGCCAGGCAGCACAACATGATGAAGGAGGCTATGGCGTGGGCTTTCTCGGCGATGCCAGAGGTCCGCATTCTTGTGTTAAAGAACCACAAAGTTAAGGAACCAAGACAGCAACACGATTGACATGTCGCAGGCTGTCACCGTCATGCTCCAGGAGCTGGAAGCACAAGAGAAGGTCGCGGCATTTGGTCAGTATATCTTGTCATGTCTTTTGTGCAAGCGTGGTGCTTCGGTGAGTCATTGCGACTGTCTGTGCGAAGATGAGACTGTGACGCCTCTCGGAGCAAAGGTTTAAACAGCTTTAACCTATAGAGCCTGACAGGCCGACAAGCTGAACCGTAGGGTCAAGCAAGCAAGCGACTGCAGCCATCGAGCAAGCAAGGGCTGTAGGTGCCATCCCTCCGGCAAACTGAGATTTTGTCAGTGACCAATCGTGCACTTCGAAGTGGCACCCGGCAGGAGAAAAAGAAGCAGGCAGGATGTGAGAGCCAACCTTGAACTCCAGCTTTGCAATTTGCATTCCTGACAGACGGCCGTTCCGAATTATGGCTTCGGCAACTACGGGAACGCTGGTCCCGTCAATCAGGGTGCTGGTCGGATTCTCGTGCTGGTTGCATTAGGCGGTCTCAAGCCGCACCTCGTGCTGGCATGCAGACGATGTCTTTTGAATCAGTTCGCTAATATTCGTTAATGATATGTCCCCCAAATCTGGGATTGCCAGTCTCCGACCGGTGTTGAGTGGCCGGACTTGTAGGAGCACCGGCAAACGGCTGGAGCTGCCGCTGGCACGTGTGCCATTGTATCACTGCCGGGAAAACTTTTGAAAGGCTTTATGCGCCACGACGGTTGAAAAGCTTATCTACCCTACTTCGCCACTAGAATAAGAAGACTGCCGAGGAGTTGTTATCACGGGCTTCGGACAATAAGCGAGGATACTAATTCTGTGTCCGATCGAAACCTATTTCGCTGCGAGTTCTCACTACATTGCATTGAATGTCTTAGACTGTGCTACACTGAGATGTATTCTGCCGTTTTGCGCATCATGAGAATTCCTTATTCCTTTCATCAGGAGTCTCAGATGACGATGAATGAAATGTCACTCAGATGCTGTGAGACTGAGTATTGGCCACTCGAGTCCTCCCTGTGCACGATGACCCCTTCCACGGTTGACGTGACGGACTCGGATGTGATAATGCTTGACGAACAGTGCTACATCATCACCGACTTGTCGGCATGACAGAGTGAATCCGCGAGCGCATCCGGCATCTTGTCGTCTGGAATCACTGGGATTTGCTGTCAGGAAGACCTTGAACATGCATGCCTTACCAACAGCAAACAGGATCACACGAGAGCAGTCCGGGCAGCCGTGAGGTATTGCACCACATCACAACAAGTGATCCATGTTCCAGAGTGTGCTGCCCCAGGCGACCCATTGTTTTGCTTCAAAATGCCGCGTGGCGCTCTAAAAAGTCACTTTATGTGTTTATGAGGTCTTAGTCGCTAAGGCTGCCGTGCAGAGCGGCCGGAACGATGATTAGGTTAATGCCATGTCTGCTTGCATGAGACTTAAACGGCCTTGAAACGCCCATTTTGGCTTTAGCTCAAGTGCCAGAAAACTTTCAGATCTACACCAGCCTGTGTTAGCGAGCCATGTCTTGGGTGGAACAGGTGGAACAGACAGAGGAGCGGATCGCGGCAGTGGCAATCTTGATGCGGACTTGCTAGTCGAAGCTTTGATGAACTTGCCGCCTGCCCTTTGAAGTCGCTTCCGCGCAATGGCATGCAGGTGGGGCGGGCCATGCCGGCAGCCGCTGAAAGGGGTGCAGCGCCATGCAGTCGGCATGCAGCCTGCGGCCGGTGCGTTCATGCAGCAAGTCGGCATGCAACGGGCACGCCGTGTCCAGGGGGTGCAGCGGCATGCAATCGACCATTTAATTCGGCATGCAGATGTGGCAAGCCGCGTCCACAGCTGGCACAAGGCGTGCAGCGGTGTGCAGTCGGCAGTTGGCTTGCGGGCGGCAAGCAGGTGTGTCCAGGACCGGGCATGCAGTGTCCACGGGGGCATGGTCGGCATGCGGTGCAACGGCATACAGGCGCAAGTGGGACGGTGCTGGGTCCACAGTCGGCGCAGGGCGGTGTGCAGTCGGCATGCAGGCAAGTGTGGGGCGCGCCGTGTCCACAGCCGAGGGATGCCGGGGGTGCAGGCGGCATGCAGGTGGCATGCAGGTGGGGTGTGCCGTGTCCACAGTGGGCGCAGGGGGTGCAGCGCCATGCAGTCGGCATGCAGGCGGGGCGCACCGACATGCAGATGGCATGCAGGTGGGCTGCACGGAGTCCTCGGACGGAGCAACTAAATTAACTAAATGCAGTTTGTTTTTGAGAACTTCCGGAGGCTGATTTCGGGTTTGCAAGCTAGCCAACATCAGCTTCGAGAGGATTTGAAAGCTAGCCAACATCAGTGGCACGTGCATAGGCCGGATCCAAAAACGCTCTTCAACCCCGCAAAAATTAAAGAAAACTGAGCTAAGTTTGTTTGTTTTTTGGAAAGCTCCCGGAACAAGTTTGGGCTTGTCAGCTGGCCAGCATCAGTAACAAGTGCGCTGGCCGGGTCCAAAAAGCGCTGCTGGACCCGAGAAAATTGCCAAAGAAACAACTCATTATATTCATTATCAGTTGATGTTTTGGAGAGCTTCGGGGAGCTGAGTTTTTGCTTGAAAGCTACCCAATATCAGCAACAAGTGCAAAGGCCGGATTGAAGACGCCGCTCTTAGACCCAGCAAAATTGCCAAGGAAAATCACATGACTTAAGTTGATTTCTCGTTGGCACAGTGACCGCCGACCCGGAAAAGGGTGCAACCAACCATGTTGCTGGTGGGTTTGGTGTAAAGAAACGGTGTAGAGTCCTTTGGTGGATGTCTCCTTTTGGGCAAAATAAAAGCAAACTGCCAGCTATTTGGGGTCTTCGCCGGCATTAATTAATGCCTTTGTATCAGCCTGCTGGGATGCGTGTCGGGGTGAAGCGATGCTGTTTTCCGGTGCGACCGCCGATTTAGCAGGCCTTGTATGCGAAAGAAAGTGCGAGAGATGGAGAGAGAGAGAGAGAGAGACAGAGCGCGCGAAAGGTGGGTTCAAGTACAGGGGGGCACCAGCCCCAACTAAAGGGCACACGCCCATACAAAGTGAGAGTGCGAGGGTGACCCGGGGACACATGCTTCACGAACGTACTGCAGTCTTTCTAGGTTCCGATTTCATGCCATGCTTGCAGATGGGGCACCCGCCACTCCACGAAACTGCAAAAGTATAGCCAAGCCCATCCTCTCAAAATGACGGGATGGGGCCGCTCGACAGAGCGGGGGATGGGGCCTGCCCATCCTCCTAGCGCCAGAGCAAAGCAAAGAGCGCGAGCGAGCCGAACTCGGGGTGCGGAGCACAAGTAGGCACCATATGTGAAGGACAGCTTGAGACAACAAATGTAGGACCTGTCTTCAACTACACTGCGATCTCTAAATGTACTTGCCGAGGAAACGTCCCCTGCACGCGTAGTACCAAGCTTTTTCTGGGACGTGGAGAGGGAAAGCATGGTTACCTTCTGTTACTTCTGCTTTGTTTGTTTGTTGTGGGGCGCTTTCCCTTGACGGGGTGAAACAGCCTAGCACCCTCCATGTCCACGCAGACAACTCCAAAACGGGGTGCGCCAGACGGGGGGGAAAGGAAGCCTCCTCTTCATGCCCTGATAAAGAAAGAGAGAGAGAGATAGAGACACAGAGAGATGATGACCATGATGATGATGATTTTGGTGATCATGACGACGACGATGATGATGGTGGTGTTCATGGTGATGATGGTGTTGATGCTGTTGATGCTGATGGTGATCATGATGATGATGAAGATGATGATCGTCATCATCAAAATCATCATAATCAGTGGGATATTCGTCCTCATCTACACTTCTCTCATCGTTGCTACTGGTGGCTCCCGTCAATTATGGCTATCATGTCCATCAGGCTTCCGGTCATCGCCATCGCCATCATCATTCATCATCGCCGTCATCATCATCATCATCCTCATTCATTGTCGTCATCAGTGAGACTCACTGTCATCATCGCAATCATACTCGTCTTCATGATTCCTCGGAATTGTCTTCCAGCGAGACTCACTCTTGCTCAGCCGTTTGCATCACGTTGCCTTTCTAAGAGAAGGTCAGCCGGGCCAGCCAAACTGGTTCAGTGCACCCTCGCAGACCAGTGCGATTGCCAACACCCAGCAGGCGTGATTCAATGATGTGACAACTGCTTGAGATGAACCTCGCATGTGTCATTCATGCACTCGGCACAGATGCCGAGCGCTTTTGGAAAATGGTGGAACACACAAAGAAGGCGCGATGTTCATGCGGTTAGTCGCGCAGTATTGCATATACCAACAATGCCAGACGGAGGTTGCGCGAGCGACCACAACGTGGCATCGACCAAGCCATTCCCTCATGCACGATGTTTTGAGACAGGTTCATGGTCCGACTGACTGAGCCTCCTGCATATGCATGTGAGACGGAGTCACTGCCCCCAAGTGATTGTCTGGTCGGTGGATACGACAGAACGGAGTTTCTAGCTTAGGAAGTCGCATGCCATGTTGAGGACGGAAACGTGGTGGACATGCCAACGAAGCTGCTTTCGCACCAGGTGGTCCGTGGAATGACCAGTTTCTTCGTTCAGTAAATGACAGCCAGCTGCCAGGTTCAGGTGGAGTTCAGCGAGGGACTTCCCTATGCCGTCAGCCATGAGCTGTTAAGCAGGATGGTGCGTGGGCGCTCGGTCCTCAAATATTGCTCTATGGGGAGACCATCGGATCAAGCTCAGCGGGCAGATGGTCTTGTCGGATCGGCTTTGCATCATGGAAGCTTGGTATTTGGCTGCCTGTCGTTGAACCGAAAGTTTTGATGCCTGAATGCGCGCTTGTTTTTTCAAGGCATGTTCCAAGTTGATGATGGCTCGAACAACAAGCTGGGCAAGCTGCAGATTACTGGGCTGGGGGCTCGAAGACTATCTAAGACCCGAAGAGTTCTTGTCCCAATCTGTCCAAGTGCCGGCAAGCCGGGGATGCGCTCTTGTGCATCCCAGGTTTTACCTTCAAGACATGGGTACGGGAAGCATGCCTCCGCGCGATGGTGCAACACCTCGATTCGCAGGACTGCTCTGCACACGGTGGCATTGGTTAGCTACTCTTCACACGTCCCGAGTGCCATTCTGGACAGCATCCTCGCTACTGTTGAACTCGAGGCGGCTCCCCTGCCATGTATGGTCTTATTGCTTCGGACTCAGTCGCTGAAATCGTTAGACTTCAGGGCACCTGCGCACGCCGGGAAGGTATCTGTAATGGCGGCTCTGGGTACTGCGACCGCGGTAAGCTTGCAGATTTCAGCCAGCAATGGCAGCAGCTCTGGGTGAACGCAGGTACTTCTCGCTCTTCGTGGAAAGAGCTCGAGCGGTGTGTCCTTGCATGTTGCTGCACAGTTGCACGGCGGCTTGCCGTGCCTGACTGGCACATGCCGCCGTGTGGTTCTGCGTCTGAGTTCTTCATTGCCAACAGGCTATCTACTCCAGACCGCTGACGAAGAAGGCCACTATACAACTCTACATTCCTCGTGGTTGTCAGCATATTTGGGCATAGACTGGGAAGCCCTTTGTGCCCTCAACCTCCCGATTGGCAGTTGTGTCGATCAAACTCAGCGTTGTACGGCGTGCTTGACTCTGACTTGGCAGATTGCGTTCTTGCGCTGTGAAGGTCTGGAATAAGATGCTCCTGGTACCGTGTGGCAACGACCTCTGTGGGGAAGCTTCAGCCATGCAGTAAGTTGCTCAGCGAATCCTTCTCGCAAGCAACTGAGGTTTGGCCACAAATTCGCTGTGCAACTTGCGTGGAGCTTGAACGAGGGTAGGTTCCGAGACTATTTCGACGGAGGAGTGCAGAGCTAAGGTTTCACTTCATTGCCGGCTCGGTACAGCTGAGCAGTCCTGCAGCTGAAGATTGCAGGGCCTGGCATGACGGCAGAGCCACACGAGCAGTTGTACGAGCTTATGTTGGTTACACTCCTAAGGATCTTGGGGTCCACCACATTTGGCCGCTTTCCCTTGTAGCGCCAACTTGCCAGGGAGTTTAAATTCTGGCAGTGGAAGGAAGACACACTAGCAAGAGTTTCCCAACTTTGGTGCTCGTGTCCGTGCCTTCATGAGAGAAGCCGAAGTGCTCAGCCAATTACGTCACTTCCGCTATACGTGGCGAAACTGGCACCGTTTCATACGTAGTCCTGCTCTTCTGTTCGCAGCTCGCTTGATGTCAGCAGCATCACAGGTTGCATACCTTCAACGAAGACTGAGTGACCTGTCCAGGTGCAGTCTTCCATTGAAAACGCAATGCTTGCATCCACCTCCTTGAGGCCGTCGCATCCAAACGTGGATGAACCTCCGCGAAAAGCTTCGATAGGACGCAAGTCCCTGGTAGGACTTTGGAACTAACAACGTCACAGAAGCTGGCGTTCGAGCCCCGCTATGCGCTGTCGGCAACTGCTTCGGGGTTCGGAGAGCAGCGCAGTCACCGTAAAACAACTGCAGGGATCGCGCGGTGACATATCTCCTCGAGCTGCGAGCTGAGCGTAGTGTCAGTGAGATTGATTTTGTCTTTACACAAAGTGCCCGAGGCACTGTCCCAACCTGTCGTTTCTTGACGTGGGACACTGCTCGGACCTCAGTGAGTTCTGGTCGTGGTGGTGTGCGTGGTCTGGAGTCCGATGTCATCAACATTGGCTGCATCACTTGCTGGATGAACCCCACTTGCACCGCTCAGTCAGCGGGCGCCCTGCTTGCCTCTGTCTCGGTCGGGCCCCGCTCCCGCTCCGCTGATGCAACAAGAGATAACAAGAGCGTAAAGGCCTGCATGGCAAGCGGTTCACTTGTGGGAGATTGCTACTCGTGGCAACTTGGTCCTGGGCGAGCTCCGGCATTTTCCAGTTCGAACGAGTTGGCCTTCAGGACCCGGCCGGGAGGCGGTGCTTGCACTCCGATTCCCCGATACTCTGGTTAAAACTTGACGACGACATCGTTATCTCCCCTCGTAGTTTCGGGTCTGGAGCTGGAGGCGGCCGCTTCAAATAAAGCTCCTTTAAAGCGCGTGCAAGTTACCCGGACCACTGCTGGTCCGTTCATGCGATGGGCCGCAATGGGTTCAAGAGTACACAGCAGGCGAGATAGGCGAGCTGAGATACATGAGCTTGGATTTAGATACTCTTCGCCCCTAGGATTCGACCTCGCCTTGTGTAGTTCTTCTGGTCGATGCGGCCTTGAGCCCTGGCATGCGTCCACCCAACACAACCAACACAGATGATTTGGCTCTCAGGCTGTGAGCTGAAGCAGGGCTTCGCCTAGGGCCTAGGATGTGCAGTTTGATCCGCAGTCATTCCGGCGCGACCACTGAACTCAATGCATGCCTGTAGTCGCGGAGGTCGCGAGGTTTGACAAGGAACCCGGGAGAGAGTGTGAGAGTATTCGATACATGCATCATCATATAATGCTTTTAAGTAGGAAATGAAGACGAAGCCACAAGCACGACACGCCACAACGCGGCACACTGCACCGCAATGCCAAGGCTGTCAATTGGTGGAGCCAAAGCTAGCACATCCCGGGCTGGAAACTGTGCTGCTCTTAGATCTTCAGTTTCCATGTTCGACGTCAGAACTTCACCGACATGCAGCCACCCTTCTCAGCATCAAGACTCAGATCCTTCTCAGCTTCTGCGTGAACTTGAGAGAGTCCGCTGTGGCCGGCCTCTTCGAGAACTGCCCATCATTGAGGCTTCCATGAATCCGTGGCAGATCCCTGTTGTTTTGCATCCTCCGACACCTGCAGGTATGTCGAAATTGCTGTGTGCATGTTCGACATGACCAAGTTTCAACGAACGTCGGAGACTTGGCTGTTGGCTCGTCCTCATTTGTGATCTTTTCTATTTGCAGAGCTTTCGTCACAGGTGTCGCCCCGAGTGCACAATTGTGGTGAACTTCGATTTCTGAAAAAAGGAAGCATGCTTAATAGGGCTCTCAGAACTGTCGCATGGCCACATGTTTATGGGTGAGACTATTTCTTCCTGCCCGGCCGGGTGCCTTCGTGTGATGGAGACGAAACCCGCTTGTGGATTCGAGTGTACGGGGTAAATTCGAATCACCGCATTCCCTAGTCTTTGCATCTCCAGAGAAACATTCTGTCAGAGGCATAGTCGATGAGGATAGCGATGATGGCCGGGACAGGCTTCAGAGGTTGGGGTGTTACATAATCCTAAGCCTTATTAACACAGAGAGACCCCAATACAGTACCTTGAATAGACCTAAAGCTATCGAGGGCATCTGACTGTGGTTTAGGGCAGCTGGGGATCTCCGAGAAGGCCTTACGTCCTAATCCTAATAGCAGGACTAGCAAAAGTCGCAGTCGTAGTTCTGAATCCGAAGCTTGTGGTGTTACAGCTAGGACGCCAGATTCGATTCTGCTTCAGCAGCAGGGAGCGTGCGAGGTGCTGTTGCGGCGCCGAAGTGACGCCTTACTTAGCATGTTGACGGCCGCAGGTGGCTCATGCAGCACATGTAGCTCACGTTGTCAACAAAGATCTGATCTTTCACATGTTATCTATGTATGACAAACGGGCGATGCCCTATTTTCATGCTGACGCCTGCAGTGTTGAACGGACGTACGTCTGGGGATGTGCCATCGCTTCAGGATCCTGCAGCAGCTGGAAACCTGGGCGTGCCCGGGTTCAGGGTTTAAGGTTTTGCTTTCTCGTGTTGTAATGGATCCTTGGCAGAGACTTGCTGCACTCACCGAGGTGAACATTGAATTTTATTTTTGTCCATCGTTGCATGCGTTCTACCACCACAAAATCGTTGCGCAACTTGACTGTATGATGTAGACACCGCAGATTCGGCATAGTTCACGTTGCCATTGCCATGCAGCCGGATTTTGTCTCGATGGAGGTGCGCCCGGCAGTCAGGGTGTCCAGGACAACTTCTCCATACATTGCTTTTCTGTGCCAAACTTAGTTGGACTTAAAGGGCCTACCACACAAAGATCGCACGCTGAGCTAAGTGCTGCTGTCTGTAACATGTGTGAATCTGAAATGAAGCCGTAGCACACTACACTGCTTGGTATTTTACAACACTTGGGAGCACACATGAGGGAACTCCTTGAACTCTGCGCCCAAACCCTGCCAGCGAGTGTTCCGAGTCTGCTTCATTAGCAGGGTCCGAAGACATATCATAGTTCCCCTTTCTTGTATGGAGGCAAGCACGTCACTAGCACAAGCGTTGTAGAGACAAATCTCACCCAGCAACTTGTAAGCACTAGCATGACTCAGGCTGAATCCAGACTCTTTGGAGAAGGTTGGTGAATTTGCCCTTGAAATGGCCCGCTGGAAGGAGAGCAACCATCTGGAGGCGGCTTGTGCATCATTTGTCGTAGTCACCAGGGTGCCTGTTTCTGGCAGGCAGCGAGCCTCGAAGAAGCGCTTGAGCCGTGGATGTACAAACTCTTTGAGCCGCTGTTATGCAAACTATGACTCATAGTGAGCACAGGAACAGCTAAGAAGGGTCAACGTGAAAGAATGCTCGACTCACAGCAACATGAGAGCCGCAACCCCAGAAGTCATACAACTATGCGCACAGGAGCAAAAAAATCATCATTGACCCGGGAAAGTGGGTGCCGGTTTCGTCCCCCCCCTGAAGCCGAAATTCCGAAGCTTTTGAAGACGAAATTGTTCGCAAGGAGCTGAAGCTCAAATTGTGCGCGAAGACAAAACGTGAAGGCGAAAATCGGCCATGAAGACGAAATACCTGTGAAGACGAAATTCGGTTTGGGGCACGCTGAAGACGAAATTCATTCGTGAAGACGAAATTCGTCCTGAAGACGAAATTCGGCCCGAAGACAGAATTTCTCAGCGTTCTAGGCTCCGGAATGCTTCTCTGAAGACGAGAAATTCGCCCGGCAGACGAAATTCGGCCGCGAAGACGAAATTCGGCCCTGAAGACGAAATTGGGCCCTGAAGACGAAACTCGGCCCTGAAGACGAAATTCGGCCGCGAAGACGAAATTCTGAAGACGAAATTCGCAGGCTGGGGGCCGACCGAATTTCAGCTTCAGCGAATTCGAGCGCCGAATTTCGGCGTCAGGCACATTTTCGGCGTCAGGCTGCGGGCAGACTGAATTTAAGCTTCAGCGAATTCGATCGCCGAATTTCGGCGTCAGTCACATTTTCGGCTGAAGGCACCGAGCTGATGACAGCNCGTCAGGCTGCGGGCAGACTGAATTTAAGCTTCAGCGAATTCGATCGCCGAATTTCGGCGTCAGTCACATTTTCGGCTGAAGGCACCGAGCTGATGACAGCCCGTCGCCGTGCGCAGGTGGCCCCTCCCACATTCGAATTTGGGCTTCAGAATTTAAGCTTCAGGGGGGGTACGAAACCTTCCCCGGGTCCCTGCAAAAGATGGTGTGAGCGTCAAAGATTCCCGACTCGCAACAACATGAGACTCCGCAAGGTGGGCAGGTTGGACATATCCTTACACTTGAGAAGTTGAAGCCTGGGGTCCTATTGAAGTTGATGCAGTTGCCCGGTTTCATCATGACGCAGCTTGAGTCTTTCGATGCATTTGTCAGTCATGATTCGGTCGCTTGCCGACAGTCAATTCTCGTGCCAGACCTTTCCTGCACATCAAAACGCGGATCAGCAAAGCATCCCTTTTCAAATCCCTCTCATGCCCCGGGCTCGTGTTGGTTGACGTTTGGCTGATGTGGTCCTGAGGCCCTGGGACGACCGAAGACAAGTCTTCCTGGAGCAGGCGCGCTAAGACGTAGGCTGCGGAGCCAATGGGTGTTTCATGCCATAGCTCCGACACTGCACCTGGCTGAGCCTCCTGAAGGAGTGACCCGGATGAACCAGACGCAGTGCAAACCTTTCGGTCGCGTGCTGCTTGAAGCAATCAATCAGGTAAAGCCATGGATGCACAAGATCCTTCGGCCTCCCTGCAGCAACCAGCAGGGCCCCCCTGCTAGCTAATGAACCCAAGTTGGTCCTACTAAGGTCGACGCGATTTCAAGGCGCGCGTTGCAGAGATTGCTTGGGATGATGGCCGTCAAACCACTTAGCATCCCCGCCGAAATTGGAAGTTCAGGACCATGAACTGCGCAGAAACGCAGTCTTCTTCAAGTCGACTCTCGGACACGGCAGGCGCCGGTGAAGGTCTTTGACTTCATCTGGGGCCCCAGATCGACAAGTTGGTGCCCTCAAGTCACGCATGATGCATTCATGCAGTATCCTTTCATCCGCAGGCCAACTCTGGTTCCTATCAGGCTGAATGTGTGCTTGTTGAAGTGTCTGTGCATGTTGTGACTCGCGATCCTTCGCGCAGAGGTTTAGGGTTTAGGGTTTGCCGTTGAATGGCGAATAAGCGGGTTTTCTGTTCTAGCGACAATGCAATTTCGAGTGCGTCGTAATTTGGCGATTCGCCGCTGGAGCCCGACTGTGGAGGGCTCATTCTTTTTTCTTTCCCCCTCCTTCGGGGGTTCATCACTTCAATTTACTTAAGCCCTCCTTCGGGGGTTTATCACTTCAATTTCCTTAAACCCTCCTTCGGGGGTTCATCACTTCAATTTACTTAAAACCCTCCTTCGGGGGCTCATCACTTCGATTTCCTTAAACCCTCCTTCGGGGGTTCATCACTTCAATTTACTTAAACCCTCCTTCGGGAGTTCATCACTTCAATTTACTTAAACCCTGTTTCGGGGGGTTCATCACTTCAATTTACGTAAGCCCTCCTTCGGGTGTTCATCACTTCAATTTACGTAAGCCCTCCTTCGGGGGCTCATCACTTCATTTTACTTAAGCCCTCCTTCGTGGGTTCATCACTTCAACTTACTTAAAACTCCGTCGGGGGCTCATCACTTCAATTTACTTAAACCCTCCTTCGAGGGCTCATCACTTCAATTTACTTAAACCCTCCTTCGAGGGTTCATCACTTCAATTTACTTAAATCCTCCTTCGGGGGTTCATCACTTCAATTTACTTAAGCCCTCCTCGGGGGTTCATCACTTCAATTTACTTAAGCCCTCCTTCGGGGGTTCATCACTTCAATTTCCTTAAACCCTCCTTCGGGGGTTCATCACCTCAATTTACTTAAACCCTCCTTCGGTTTAGAGTTTAGGGTTTAGGGTTTAGGGTTTAGGGTTTAGGGGTTTTAGGGTTTAGGGTTTAGGGTTTAGGGTTTAGGGTTTAGGGTTTAGGGTTTAGGGGTTTAGGGTTTAGGGTTTAGGGTTTAGGGGTTTAGGGTTTAGGGTTTATAATGTACGTTGAGGTATAAAAACCCAATGATTTTACATTCGGTGTATAAAACTAATAAAAAACACTATGTTTTATTAGGATTTAGTTCAAATTCCTAATAAAACCTATGGTTTTTTATGATTTAAAAAAAGTTTAGGGTTTGTTAGGGTTTAGGGTTTCAGGGTT